>VZSZ01010996.1:0-85010 GCA_013398815.1 Ibidorhyncha struthersii
AGCAGGGAGCACTGGCTCTGGCTCTCTCTTTTCTTCCGTCAGTGGCCAACATCTTAGGAGGACTGTTCATCTGCCGTTGGTCCCGATCCTGCCTGCAGATCCGGAATCCAGTTCCCGTCCGTCACTGAGTCCAGCCTCGGACTGCCCCAGTGCCAGCCGGTGTCGGGATTGTCATNTCATCCTAGGAGCTTGATACGGTTTTGTATATATTTCATTATTTTCTTTTTATTTTATTATTAATATTTCATTAAAGTAGTTTAGTTCCTTCTAAACTCATAAGTCTCTTTTTCCTCCTCTGCCTCTCTCTTCGAAGAGGGGTAGAGGGGAGCATCTGTCGGTCCCATCTGGGGTCCCCCACGTCCCCAGTGGGATTTGGCCTAAACCACGACACACTAAAAGGATGAGACATAGCATAATGTCCTGTGTTGTACTGATTAGCTGGAGATCAGCAAAATGTAGACAGTCTTTTTGTCCTGGCCTTAGATGTTGCTTTCAACTTATCCTTCAAGAATTTTTCCTTCCTGCCGACTATCACACCTTGTGAGGTTCCATTGCAGAACAGATACATTGCTTTGCAAGGGGAACTGGACAACAGTGAGGATGATAATCCTCCCAGCTTGGAGGTGTCATCGAGGCCTAGTCAGACCACCCCCCGAATCAAAACCTTCACAGACAAAAACAAAAGACGGATCATTGTAATAGGTGACTCGATTCTGAAGGGAACGGAAGGCCCAATATGTAGACCAGACCCACTATATAGGGAAGTTTGCTGCCTCCCTGCGGCCCAGGTTAATGATGTTATGAAGAAGCTTCCTTCCCTGGTGCAGCAATCAGATTATTCTCCCCTTTTAGTTTTTCAGGTAGGCAGCGATGACATCGTAAGAAGAACACTGAGGGCAATGAAGAAAGATTTCATGGCCTTGGGATGACAGGTTAAGGGATTAGGAGCACAAGTCTTGTTCTTCTCTATCCCTCCAGTTGTGGGGAATGACGAGGGGGTAAACAGGAAGAGCCAGCGGGTCAATGACTGGCTCCAAACCTGATGCTACCAGCAGGGTTTCGGGTTCTTTGACCACGGCTTGTTTTACAGAACACCAGGCCTGCTAGTAGCAGATGGGAAAAGTCTGTCTTGCAGGAGGAAAAGGGTTCTAGGACTAGAGTTAGCAGGGCTCATTGAGAGAGCTTTAAACTAGATTGGAAGGGGGATGGGGATATAACTGGGCTTGGTAGAGAGGTGCCCAACTGTAGTAGCTCAGCACTTGTAGGGCAGAGTGCTATTATTTCTGAGAATCAGAAGGCACACCACCCCTCTAGGACAAAAACTACACGCTCATTGGCCTCTCTTAAATGTCTATGCACTAATGCATGCAGCATGGGGAACAAACAAGAGGAGCTAGAGATCTATGTGCAGCCACAGGGCCATGATCTCATTGTAATTACTGAGACATGGTGGGATAGCTCGCATGACTGGAACACTGTCATGGAGGGCTATGTTCTCTTTAGGAAAGACAGGCCAGCGAGGCGAGGTGGTGGAGTTGCTCTTTATGTGAGACAGCAAGTGGAATGTATTGAGCTCTCCGTGGGGGCGGACGAAGAGCAAGTTGACAGCTTGTGGGTAAGGATTAAGGGGCAGCATAGCATGAGAGACACTGTTGTGGGTGTTTATTACAGGCCACCTGATCAGGATGGGGAAGTTGATGAGGCCGCCTACAGACGGGTCAGAATTGCCTCACACAGGCCTTGGTTCTCATGGGGGACTTCAACTACCCTGATATCTGCTGAGAAGACTACACAGCTAGGCACACACAGTTCAGGAGGTTCCTCCAGTGCATTGAGGATAACTTTTTGACTCAGGTGGTGGAGAAGCCCGCAAGAAGAGGTGTGCTACTGGACCTAGTACTGACAAACAAAGAGGGACTGGTGGAGGATGTTAAGTTGAAAGCAGACTTGGCTGCAGCGATCATGAGAAGATAGATTTCAGGATTAAGTGCAGTATGCACAAAATGATAAATAGGGTTGAAACCTTAAACTTCAGCAGGGATAACTTTGATCTCTTCAAGTAACTGCTTGGAGAAACCCCATGGGAGAGGGCTCTAGAAGGTAGGGGGGTTCAAGAGAGCTGGCTGATATTTAGGCATCACTTCCTCCAAGCTCAGGATTGTTGCATCCCTAAGAGTAAGAAATCAGGCAAGGGAAGCAGGACAACTGCATGGCTGAGCAGGGAGCTTCTAAAAAAACTCAGGTGGAAGAAGGAAGTTTACAGTATGTGGAAGAAGGGGCTGACTGCTTGGGACGAGTATAAGAATGCTGTCAGGGTATACAGGGATGAAATGAGGAAAGCCAGGGCAGCCTTAGAACTCAACCTGGTGAGGGATGTCAAGGCCAATAGGAAGGGTTTCTTTAAGTATATAGGAGGCAAAAGGAAAACTAGGGAAAATGTGGTCCCCCTGTTCAATGAGACAGGTGCTGTGGTGACGTGATGCAGAGAAGGCGGAGTTGCTGAATGCCTTCTTTGCTTCTGTCTTCACTGCTCAGGCCAGCCCTCGGGATTCACAGACTTTGTTGGGAACAGAGAAAGTCTGGAGGAAGGAAGATTTTCCCTTGGTTGAAGAAGAACAAGTTAGAGACCAATTAGGTAAACTGGATACCCACAAGTCCATGGGGCCTGATGGGATGCACCCTCGAGTGCTGAGGGAGCTGGCAGAAATCATTGCTGGGCCACTCTCCATCATCTTTGAAAGGTCCTAGAGAACAGGTGAGGTGCCTGAGGACTGGAGGAAAGCAAATGTCACTCCAGTCTTCAAAAAGGGCAAGAAGTACAACCCAGGAAACTACAGGCCGGTCAGCCTCACTTCCATCCCTGGAAAGATGATGGAAGAGCTTGTTCTGGCTGTCATCTCCAAGCATCTGGAGGAAAAGAAGGTTATCAGAAGTAGTCAACATGGATTCACCAAGGGGAAGTCATGTCTGACTAATCTGATAGCCTTCTCTGATGGCATGACTGAATGGGCGGATGATGGGAGGGCAGTGGTTGTTGTCTACCTCGACTTCAGCAAGGTTTTCGACACTGTCTCCCACATCATCCTCACAGGCAAGCTTAGGAAGTGTGGGCTAGATGAATGGACAGTGGGGTGGACTGAACAGTGGCTGACAGACAGAGCTCAGAGGGTTGTGGTTAGCGGTGCAGTCTAGTTGGAGGTCAGTAACGAGTGGTGTTCCTCAGGGGTCAATACTGGGTCCAGTCCTGTTCAATATACTCATCAGTGACCTGGATGAAGGGATTGAGTGTACCATCAGCAAGTTCGCTGATGACACAAAACTGAGAGGGGTGGCTGACACGCCAGAATGCTGTGCCGGTATACAGCGTGACTTGGACAGGCTGGAGAGTTGGGCGGAGAGAAACCTAATGAAGTTCAGCAAGGGCAAGTGTAGGTTACTGCATCTGAGGAGGATTAACCCCATGCATCAGTACAGGTTAGGGGCTGACCTGCTGGAGAGCAGCTCTGTGGAAAGGAACTTGGGAGTCCTGGTGGACAACAGGATGACCATGAGTCAGCAATGTGCCTTGGTGGCCGAGAAGGCCAATGGCATCCTGAGGTGCATCAAAAGGAGTGTGGCCAGCGGGTCAAGGGAGGTCATCCTTCCCCTCTACCCTGCCCTGGTGAGGCCACATCTGGAGTATTGTGTCCAGTTCTGGGCTCGCCAGTTCAAGCAGGACAGGGAACTGCTGGAGAGGGTCCAGCAGAGGGCTACTAAGATGATGAGGGGATTGGAGCATCTCTCTTTTGAGGAAAGGCTTAGGCTTTTTTAGTCTAGAGAAAACAAAACTGAGAGGGGATCTTATCAATACTTACAAATACTTAAAGGGAGGGTGCCAGGCAGATGGGAGCAGTCTTTTTTCAGTGGTGTCCAGCAATAGAACAAGAGGTAACGGGCACAACTTTAGCATAGGAAGTGCCATCTTAACATGAGGAGGGACTTCTTGACTTTGAGGGTGGCAGAGCAGTGGCACAGGCTGCCCAGAGAGGTTGTGGAGTCTCCGACTCTGGAGACATTCAAAACCCGCCTGGACACCATCCTGTGCAGCCTGCTGTAAGTGACCCTGCTCTGGCAGGGGGGTTGGACTAGATGATCTCCAGAGGTCCTTTCCAGCCCTGACCATTCTGTGATTCTGTGAATTAAGAAGAAGTAAGAAGGAGAATTATTCAGGAAATGTCAGCATAACTAAATATTACTTCAATTTCTCCTCTGTTCATTCTGTTCTCTCTTCCTGATTTATCTTCACATGTTCTTCTCATTTCTTCTAGCTGTTGTCCAGGAAGACTCAGTTTTATCAATGATGTTTACTCACCCCACTGTTTAGAGGTTTTTTTTTTTCCCATGGGATAATAAGTATTAATTATGATTCCCAGTAAAGAAGAATAGAAACTTTGGTTTTGTCTTTGCTGGGCAGGATTCCTTTCCCAAAGCTTTATCTGCCTGAAAATTAAGTAGCTGTTCTCAGGGTACCATTTTACCGCAGAATGGTTTCATCAGCAAAGCCAGGTGTTTGTTCCCTCTACCCCTAGTAGTTATCCCCACTCAAAAGTCTGTACGTTCTTAGCACTATCCAGATTCACGGTAGGGGCCACATCACAACACGGTCAGTCAAATGATGTGTAATAAAGAGAATTCTATAAAAAGAAAGAACAGAAGAGGCAGTGAGCTATAGTACGTGGAAAGTAATGAGCTGACAGGGCAGTGGAAAGAAGAGTGAGTGAAGCCATCTTCTGTCAAAAAAATTGCACCTCTGTAACTGTACCCTCAACTACATACCCAGGCTGTATAGGATCAAAGTTGAGAGACAGGTACGTTGCACTGACCATCATCCCAACTATCTCTAGAGGTATCTACTGACTACACAAATCAACTGAACGAAAATTTCCAAAAGTAATTTTTCAAGCCTTTTATTTGAAGGATCCTTCCCATTTTAGTGCAAGAACTGAAATCCAAGAAAAGACTGGAATTGCACAGAAATAGTACTTTTTTTATGTGTCTTGAGTTTATTCAGTATAGGAAAACAAAAAATTTTCTGAGATAAATACCAACTGTGTATCAGTATCATCAGTACTACTATGTATTCCCTCTCCTTCCCCACATAAAGATTTGTCCAAAATAATGATTTTTATAGAGATAAATTTTTCTTCTAAACAGTTATTAATTCTCCATTTCTTTGCTTGTTGATTGAATTGTGGGGTCTTGAGCATTCAGATTTCATACTTGAAAAAATATTTTTCTGCATTCAGGGAGAAACAGGATAGAAAAACTTGTTTGTTTGTTTGTTTGTTTTTTTACAGTATGATTTGACTAATAGTCATGATATAACAGTGAGTGGCTGGCCACAGTATGCTATGCCAATTTAAAGGACATTCAAGTCATATATCTGAGACACAGCAGACTGGAAATTGCAAACAGGAAATAACAGTTTCCTTCTGAAAAATGGAACTTCCATCCAATACAAAATGCTGGAATTCTGAAATACAATCATAAGCCAAAAATGATGACAAAACATTGAAGTACTTTGGGAGTCAGGGGGTCAAATGTATATAGTTTAAAAAAAAAATAATTTCAATCCTAACAGTATTATTCTTTAGGTAAAGTGAAAGCTTTGCTCTGCATAAAAATAAAAGCTGACATCATTCCATGCCCATCACCTGACCCTCAAAGTAATACCATTTCCCCACCTACTCTGCTGGAATTCCCAACAATATTGCACTGAGTTTTGGTACAGCCCATAGCTGCTGACTTTTCTTGATACTGTTCTCAGTACTTCCAAAACTGCAGTGGAAAAACAACCACTGGCATCAGAGGACACCAATACAGGAGCAGTGTTTACTTTTTGAGGCCTTTTCCTCAACCATCATTCATAATGTGCTCAGGGTAGGACTTACTGTTATATGACATAGCCAGAGAAAAAAATTAAATAGAAATAAAGTTGGAGTGGTTTTTTTTTAATAATTCTTTATCTATTTGAAATACAATTCTTAATTTAATTGAACTGAAGCGGTTTGATATCTTAGTGAAATTCTTTTGAAAATAACAATGTGTTCCCATGAATTGTTGATTTTTTCAATCAAGCAGCTCTAGCAATACACACTGAGTCAACACTTCTGACCTCTGTATTTTTCCTTGAACAAAGACAACTGCAGGCAACTACAGGTAATGAAAATTCAAATCATTTGTGCTGGAGGAAATTGAAAAATTCAGAAGAGGATTTCCTGATTTGAAAGGCTAATTACAAACATCAGCATCTTGAACAGATAAAACACTTTTAAACATAGGCAAAGAAAAAGAATGTATTTCTGTCCAAAACTTTGGTAGTGAGATGAAATGGAACAATTGGTTACTCCATTTCCCTAGGGTATCACCAAAACTGTTCTGAGGTTTGGAAACTGGACCTAAGGGCCATAAACATCAAGAAGTCTGAACATAAAAGCACAAAGAGATGTGTCAAACTGTAGCTCTCCAAGTTCTCCAGCTTCTACACTGTAGTGTAGACCGCACAGCAACGCTGCCCTGCAGCCAGCGATCATTGACAGCCGGAGGTGTCCAGCCGCCGCAGAGTTAAAGCTTCCAATGTGACTACTGTGGGTGGTGCAAGTTTATATAAAAATTACAGTTTTGGTGGACTGCCCAGTTTTGATAAAAAATCCACATAAAGGAAAGACTGGTGACTAGCTCACCAAACACTGCCAATTAACAACGAGAAGGTGAGAATCAGTCGTAACTTAGCTCCCTTGGAGCTAGATGGAAATGAGAAAGCAGCACAGCTGAAGGCTTTTGTCATACCTAGGTACTAGCCACAGATAAACAATTTAATTTCCTTCTGGCTCTCTGTCTCCAAGGAACTGATGAGCTTTTGACACTGTTCCTTTACCAGAATTGCAAAACTCCCAGCCCTAGGAGAAGTATGAGTCAAGAGCTTCTTAAGTTCTAATTCACTTGAATAGTTTCTTTCCCATAACGTATTTTTCAGCAGGAAGACATAAAGTTACTGTCATCTAATGCTATTAAGTCATTTACATGATTAAAAAGTAATTATGAACAAGTATTGTTGGATTTGATGAAAATACCCCATATCACTTGTCATGTATAATACACCATCCCCTAGATACGTATGGAGTTTTGAAAGGTGAACTAAAAATGCAATCATTTGTGTAATTAAATGTAGAGAGGAACACAAGAACAGTGTGGAGGTGGCTATGGTTTGTGATAGGCAGTTCATATGTCAGCAGACAGAATAAATTTAAATCATGTTTAATCATCAATTTTTGGAAGTTCTTAATCACTTTTCATAGAAGTTATTATTATATCATATCCTACTAAACAGTATTTATTAATGCAATTTAAAAAACATACTGTATTAAATATAATTTAAACTTTCCTTGTAAAACTTGGCTATTCAGTGACTAAACACTGGGCTCTGGGGAAAAAAAAAAGTATTTTACATTCATTACAGTTTTAATTAAGAATATTTAGAAGTAAGGTGGTTGTTCTTCAATTTCCATGCACAAAAGCCTTTGCATTTTGAAAATCCTGTAACAACCAGACTGCTTCCTGCCCTGAAAAGACTGAAGAGCCAGGACTGACAGCTCAAGATGGGGCTTCCAGAGAGAACATCCAGGGCTACTGTCTAGGAAGAAAGCATGAAACATTTGTAACCATGCATCAAACCAATATTTTAGGGGAGAAGAAGACAGAGGGAGAGTCGGATCGAGAAAGCAAATTGGAAAATCACCTACTTGGCAGTGAAAGTAGATGTATCAAAAACTCCATGAAAGGGAATTTTTAAAAAAGTAGGTAGTCAAAATTCTGCCTTGGAGGTCATGATGTATCACAATGTTGTTTTGGCTTGCAGAGCTCTCCAGCTTTGCATCAGGCAGCTCACACTAGGGAGGTTGCTAATCTGGGAAGCATGGATTTTGCAGTTCTGGAATCTCAGCCCCAGACTCCCAGGTCGGCCCAAGGGCAGGATTCTGGGATCTGCCAAATTTGCAGCTGGGGTGTGGATGGATTGGCAGGGCCTGTTGAACAGCTTACGGTTTCCTGCTGTGATCTGCAGCACGTTTCCACTCTGCAGTGAGACCACTGTTCTGGCAAAAATCATTTTAAACAATAGAATTTTCAATAGAAAATTCTGCAGGATGTGTAACTACAGCAAGGGCAGCGCTGTGCCTAAATTGCAATGAAACAGGCTGATGAGATACAACAGTTCCATCCACTCTTCCTTTTTTGCTGTGTCCTGACAGTCTTCATGGTACCAGCCTCTCCTCTCTTGCCACCCCAGTCTAGTCAAGGAAGCCAACTGATAAAACTGGTTTCATCCTATAGTCAATTGCTGCATGAAAAGACACGGGCTTATACCCACTGTTAGCAAATGATCTGGTTTTAATACTTAAATTAAATAATGACTTATTCATTTATGTGAAATTTATTACACTATATTTGAGATATAAGCACTAAATTTACTTAAGTAATGTTTTATTAATTTTTAAAAATTACTTGAAAGAGTAACAAATTCCACTTGCAATTTAAATAATTTAATTCCCTTAACTGAGTAATTGTTTTACTTTGCATTTCATAAAGTATAAGAAACTCACTATTATGTCATGCTGGGAAACAGCTTTCACCTTTAAAAAAAAATCTTTTGTTTCAGAAATGTTTAAATGTTAAAATCACTCTGCTGTCATGATCTCTTCAAAACCAGGGAATAATAACATATACAAAATACATTTTACTCCATAAACACCAAATTTTAATCATTTTTCAAATATCAAATGTTATTTAATTTATATGCCATCCTAATAATTAAGTTATAGTTTATTTTACTGCAGGTAGTGAAAACTATAACATGGAGAAGTTGAGTGATAGCCTTACCTTGGATAAGTGGAGGGTTAACTCTACATTAAGTCCATAAATAAAGGTTCCTTGCCCACAAAAACAAAGCAAAAATCTGAAGAATATACCTTCTTTCCTTGGGAAAGGTTGGTGCCTCAAATGTTGTTTGGAAAACCTGTCTGCCCCACTCCCCTCTCAGCCACCCTCAGCGAGGGGCAACTAGGATGATCAAAGTTATCCTTATGAAGAACAGTTTCCTTAAGAAGAAAGAATCATTCTTCCTGGGATGGATTGAGTTACTTAAGTAGGTGTTTTTAGCCTGGAACAGAGATTAATTGAGGGGGGTATAAATGTTAATGGGGCTAAAATCATGCATGTCATGGAGGGGGTGAATACTGCAGTGGGGGGCTGTAGGGACGGCCTCTGTGAGGAGAGGCCAGGTCTGCCCTGTGCCGGACACAGCTGGTTCCAGACAACTCCAACCCACCCACCACAGGGCACGGCTGAGCACCGCGGACGAGGTGGTGGTGTCTCAGGGAAAATAAGTTTAAGAAAGGGTAAAAAATGCTGCACAGCAGCTGTGAGAGAGAGGAATGAAAAAATGTGAGAGAAACAGCCCTGTAGACACCAAGGTCAGTGAAAGAGGAGTGGAAGGAGGTGCCCCAGATGGTGGAAGAGCGATTCCCCAGCAGCCTCTGGAGAAGACCATGGTGAAGCAAGTTGTCTCCCTGCAGCCCACAGAGGACCACATCAGAGCAGATATTTGCAGCATACATCTGCAGAGCAGGTACACTTGCAGCTCATGGAGGATGCCACTTCAGACCTACAGGTTTTTTCATCTTACTTTCTCCCTGACCTGTTGAGGAGAGAGAGTGCGATAAGGGCTAGGTGGGTGTCTGGCTGCTGGCCAAGGTCAAGCCACCAAACTGACTCAGGAAGTCCTTGAATCACTGAACACTGGCATAGAATTACAGAGTTATTTTAATCTTCTGAAGACATCTGCCGGGGCTCATTGTCAGACCATTGTTCTGATCTGTACAGCCATCCCTCTGGAATATGGAAACAACTCCACATCCTGCCAGTGGTGCTCTTAATGGTGATATAACATGTTAAATCTAATATCAGCTCTTAATAGGTGGAAGAAAAGGTGGCTAGATTTACCTCAGAAGAGGTAAAGCAAGATCCCACAAGTGGTTCATCTTTACAGTGCCTTGTATTAGCACATACACAAAGTAAATTTTTAGAGGAAAGTTGTATATTAAAAAAAAAACAACAATGTAGACCAACAACAGTTTTATTTGGCAATATCGTTTATATCTCTCTCCTTGTACATAGACAAAAGCCTCCTTTTGCGTTTAACAGTACTTTCAGTCCAAGCCAGTAAGTATGGCTGGAGATATAAAAAAGAGTCCACATGCTGCTTTTACTCAGAAAGGTAACCTCAATATTTGAAGTGAGATTACAGACTAAAGTACTCAAACCCTGCTATTTTACCAATACCTTCCAGCAATTCCTCCTGTGTTTTCAGAAGGCCCACATAACTTCTCATTATACAGTGCAAAGAAATCAACAAGAACAAAGACTCACAGGATATACCACTGAAAAACATACTGATACTGATGAAATGAAGAGAGAGGAAGTGCAAACGATAACACAGGGATGCCGAAGTGGCTTGCACCTCTTTGCTAGCCAGATTAGACTAATGTGGAAATTGCTACAGGGAAGTAAAATACTGGGACTCAATGTAATGTAAGAATTATAGCTACATTGGTTCTCAAATAACACAGCAAAAGCTTTAGCCTATTGACTAGATGCAATTTTCTTCCAAATCTGGAAAGTTAAAAGCTATCAGGTCCGATCCTGAAGATTTTGACAAAGTAAGACAGGCAGAGCTCATTTGCTTAAGAAGCAGAGTGTGCACCAGCATCAGAAAAATGGCACTGAAGAGTGGGTTAAGTAAAGCCAAATAATGTGAGGTTTGCATTGTAAAGGTAGTTCAAGATGGCAATGTCATGCATACTTTCCAGCCCATTCTTTGAACTTGCAGGTGCATCTCGCCCTGAATGCAAATATTATCTGCAGGTAAGAACTTTATACTAAAGGTCTAACTTACAAAGAAAAGAAAGCACCCGTCATTTTAGGAGCTATGCTAAGGTAAAATCTGTGTTATATGACTTCCAGGAAAAAAATCATCCAATAAAATATAAAATATGAAAAGTAGATAGAATTACGTCTTCCACATGTTACAGCACCTAGGCAAAAGAAAACCTTTCCGTTCTGCAATGTGAGAAGAAGTCAAAGGATTAATGCTAATACCACAACAACAGATACTCATGAAAAAAGTGTGCATTATCACTATGCCCAGTCCCCTCAATAAACTCCTAAAGCAGCAGTCAGGAAAGCACCAGCTTGAAAAGAATGAATGGCATACGTGCTGTGTTTCTGGCTGATAGCATGGTGTCCAGGTAGTGAGACAACGACAAGTTCCATCACATGCTGCTGAGAAATAATTATACACATTGAAGCCAATTAGGACTAGAGTTCCAGCATTTCCTAGTGACCTGCAGATCTTGTGTATACCAATTTTAGTTGTGGATGCCTTTTGCTAGGAGCTCAAAACCAAATGATATGAACAAATTATGCAGTATCATTTAACCCTCATCCCCTCAGTAAGTATGGTTCACCATGATTCCAAAATCAAACAAACAATTAACATGTTGAATTTTAAGTCAATTATATCCAACTAATCTCCAATTACTTGTCTACTTTTTCTGCTTTAGTTTGGTGAAGTATATAAAATTTAAAGAGCTCTAGGACAAAAAAAATTAAGGAGCAGTAAAGAGAAGTGTATTTTTATGTTAAAGTCATTCCTGTGAACACCTGTGAACTGCTGAGTTTAATTGGGCTACATCTGCTCCTGATTTTGTGAGTTCTTACTGATTATCTGTCCTTATACCATATTGAGTTCTGTCTTCTTTCTTCCTTTCTATGTCTTTTTGGGGTACATTTTACACCAAATGACACACTTGAGAAATGAGGAACTTAAAAATCTGCAAGCTGTGGAAGAGGTGGTAGTTCTCAAAGAAGTTCTCATTCAAAAGACAGACAAATTCCCAGACTTAGTTGTTATAGTTTCAAAAAGAATAACTCTGGCAAGGATGTGGCCTTATATTGACCTCCCAGAGACCAATAGTCATGGAGATTCAAAAATAAAGACATAAGGAGAAATGACAATTTCCAGGCGAAACATTTCTGCCCCCCAATGTAAAAACAATGCTTTAGTTGTTTTCTTCAAGGGAATTCCATGCACCATCACAGGAGACAGTACAAGGCCATATCATGTCCTGAAATGCACTTTATGTCCCCTCTTTTTATGCAACATGAGTTATACTGATTCATTGTGGCAAAAATCCTACTGACTTCCTGGATCAGACTCTTAGTGCATCTCTAAGAGCCAAAGCAGCAGTAAATCACTATTATCTCAATGCATTTGGAAGCAGAGTAAAAAGGAGAAGGAATATCACAAGGCTGAACATAAGCAAGACTGTGATAAAGATCAAAATTTCAGTCCAAAATCCCCATATTGCTACTGTTAGTCTTATTAAATGTTCTTCTGTTTGAATGAAAATCTATCCGAGCTCCCAGTTTTGCTTCTGCTCATCTCAAAATTCTCCCTTTCTGGGATTTCCTGGCTCAGTCCCATTACAAATGCATCATTCCTATTAGAGACCCAACCCAATCTGCATTCCCAGAACACACAAACATTTGGAGAAACAGCTCATGAAATGTTGCCAATTTAGAGAGGAAGGTCAAATTGTATCTACATATACTGTTATAGGCCAGGAGATTGAACACTGTAGTACTTGGGAAATTCAGGTTCATTGTCCTGCTCAACATTAGGCAGTTCAAATTGGTGTTCCCAGCACCTCTACAAAGTACCCTGATCAGCAGGCTGAGCACTATACCAGATGTGGTATCTCATGTGCTTCTTGAAGGCACGCTATGGATGGATGCATGAGAATGATGCTATGAATTTAAACTCTAGTCCCTGATGGTCTCCCCAGAGCAAGAACAGAACAAATTATGGAATTCAGGAAAAATGAAAAAATATATAATATGAAAATCAAAAGTGGAGGTTCATATAAATAATAAGAATAAGAGTTTGTTTAAATCTCTGTCCACTGAAATTGAGGAGACTTTTACCACTGATATTTAATGCAGCACTGATTTAATTTAAAAAGCCTGCTTTAACTACCATATCAATTTGTTTGAGGAAAAGTGATAGCGAGCACTCAGGCAGGTAGGAAAAGGCAGACATTATTTTATGCATGATTTAAAAAGACATGTAGGAAAGAAGTGGAAAAAAAATGTTGCTCTTTTCAAATGACAGTGGATCTGCAACCTGGAGACAGTTCAGTTTTCCCCTGACAGAAGTTGGAAATTAGTGCTTAAATGTAAAAATGTTTTATTAGCCATTTTTTGGGCACAACCTGGATGAGTTAAGTTTATCTGGAATACAGAAAATCAAAAGCAGGCTAATCTTTTTCTGGAAACCTCAGCTAAAATATTGTTGTCCTACAGAAGTTTTATGAGCTGTCAGCAAGAACTATCCATCTGCTTAAATAAACTCTTTATTTTTCCTAAGTGCTTCTTCTTTATTTTTGAGAAACTTTTAATCTGAAGTTGATCTTTAGAGACTGTATTGCCTAGTATGTGAGCTGTAGATGTTATGATGAGCAAAGCAGTTTTGAGAGCAAATTTCTAGAGGGGGAATGATATGGAAAGAAAGGGGTTGGGGGGGAGGAGCAGGGAAGAAACCTGCAATGCATCCAAGGAAGAAAAAGTTTTCCTTAACTTCAAAACAACATTTAATTTTGACTTTTTTTTATACAAAAACACTCTTAAGAGCATTCCATAGTTTGTATCTTCTAAATCCGTTAATAATATTCATACCTGGGAAAAAAACCCTCCATGTTATGCTCAAGAAGACAGTGGGCTGAAATGATTTTAAAAAGACTTTTCAAGCATGTAAAAATATCCACTTTCAGATCCGTTACATCCTCTCAGACCCCTTTCTGCTTTTATATTCTCTTTACTAAATGGAGTCAACGTTGGTTTTTTTACTTTTCTTTCACTTTTTTTCTAATTGCCCCAAACCTTAAAAGTTAGTCAGCCTGCTGGAATGTGGAACATTTATGGGAAAAACTACATGTTTAAAACCACATGGACCCTGTAAGGATTGAGTATAGGTAATGGATTGTCTCCCTCTGTTTCTGTCTATGAACAATGTCATATAGACATTTTATATGTCATTGTTTCATTGTAGTCCTTCCATTAACATCATTTGTCATAACAATGGATTTTCCACAATACAGAGAAAAGATATCAAAATTTCTCATAGCTAGAAATTTCTCAAGTTAAATGTGATCTGTTCTCAAATCTTAAAATAAAATTTTACATTTTTTCCTGAAAAAATACTAAGAGATTTAACATAATAAAATGTTCATCTTTGGGGAGGATAAATAAAAAAAGCCAGGAAAATTACCTTTTACTTGACTTGTGCACTGGGAAGATGCTGAAAACACTAATTAGTCATTAACACAGCTCAATTTGTAGTCTTAATGCCTCAGAGACAAAAAGCTGTTAACTGTTGTTATTATTTGTATAATAGTAGAGTTACAAGTCCCCATTTCAGGCTCCCCTTGTGCTAGGAGTTGCAGAAATACATAATAATTAAAAAAAAAAAAAATCCTACCCCAAATAATCTTTTACCATAAAATTAGACTGCAATAAATGGCATCAATAAAACAATGACAGGGACAGTAGTCAGAGCAAATCTGTGTGTTACAGCATTTTTCCTGAAAACAGTTGCTCACATAAACACCGAATCTACTAACATCTCCAGACAGACCAGTGGGTTAGGTCGGTCAAAGTTCCAATGGCTTCCTTTCGTTCAAACATTTTCTGTATTTCAGCAAGTAGAATAATTTTAAGCAAATGTAAGCAGCATGCTGACTAATTATAACCTGTCATAATAAATAAATGGATCCACTCAAATTCAGCAACTCATATAAAGGAAGAACTCCCAGCTGATTTGTGCACATGAAAGAAATGTTAGTTTTATTTAGTTAGTTTTCTGTTATTCAGTTGTGTCCCATCTTGCAGCCTAGGTTATCATCATACAAGCTATATCTTCTGGGTTTCTTGTTTTTAGAACTGCTAGTAGAAAAATATCCCTTATGCTTGAAAAGTTTCAAACAAATAAGGAATCCTGACAAATTTGACAATCTGCATGAGACAAAGCTGTATGGCGGAAAACAATACCAAACTGAAAGAAAAATAAAAATAGAATAGCTAATGTGAGGAAAGAGATTGTACAAGTTTCCTACAGCTCTACACAGTAAAGCTTTTGATGAAACACGAACTTCTTTATTCTTTACAACTAAAATGCCAATTCTGTGGTATTATGAAGCTAAACAAATGGCTTTTAACTAGTGACTAGACTGTGAAATAAAAAAGAAATAAGAAAAGGAGTAGCTCTTGAGATTGGAATTTGCCTTTGTGTTTGACTGATTCAGTATTACACATGGTATCTTCTAAAATTATTTTAATTAAGTTGAGAATATACAGACTACTAGAGCTGTTTGGGGATTTTCTGTCAAAGTACAGTATTACCAACCCTAAGGTTCAAAAAAGTGGAGTGAAATCTTCTGTCCTCCTCCCAGTTAACAGATTTCTCTTAAGGTTACAGTGTACATTTTTCTCTGACTAGCTTTTTCAAAATAACCCTGGGCCACCTCCATGTCATGTGGAAGCCATAACGTTGCTTATTCTGCCAAATATATATGCTGAGGAGAGTTAAGCATTCACTGAACAAACTCTGATTCATTGCGTCATATGGTAAAGCATCACCCAAGCCATCAGCTGAGAGGGACCACAAGACTATATCTTCCTCAGCGTCCCCTTATTATTTCTGCTTCTGCATCACCAAATCCATCCAAATCATCCTCTCTTCCCCACCTGAGCAGTGAAATATGTACCTTCCATTTCCCTCCATTTCTTTTTTCCTTTTTTAACTTTTCCTTTGGAAGATATTCACCCATGTCTTCCAAATTAATATTTCAGAGAAAGAGGAGAGAAAAGGTTATCTCCATCAGGTTCCCTTCGTATCTTCTTTCTCCTTTGCGAGAAGAGCATTAGACACTTTCTTTCTCTTCCATTTTCCAAAGTTACCTCTCAAAAGCTGAGGGAGTAAGGAAAATCTTGACTGCTCTTCCAGCAAGGTGTGGAAGCAACCAAGAATTACCGTACTTGCCTTAAAATAATGAGTACTGGCAATAAACTGTCAACAAATTAGTGATTTTTATGTGTTCTGGATGTGTGCAGGTACAGTTCTCAGCCCAACACATCTTCTTGCGCATTTTCTTTGTGTATCTTCCTCTTTTATCAAGAGTACTTCCAGCACACCCCTATAGCTCTTTACAACCTTAGAATCACTTCTGTGTGGAGCATTTCATAGAATCATAGAATCATAGAATCATAGAATTGTCTAGGTTGGAAGAGACCCTTGGGATCGAGTCCAACCATCTACCCTACTCTACAAAGTTCTCCCCTACACCATATCCGCCAACACCACATCTAAACGTCTCTTAAACACATCCAGGGATGGTGACTCAACCACTTCCCTGGGCAGTCTATTCCAATGCCCAACCACCCTTTCTGTGAAAAATTCTTTCCTAATGTTCAGTCTAAACCTACCCTGTTGGAGCTTGAAGCCGTTCCCTCTTGTTCTGTCATTAATTATCTGTGAGAAGAGACCAGCACCAACCTCTCTACAGTGTCCTTTCAAATAGTTGTAGAGAGTGATGAGGTCTCCCCTCAGCCTTCTTTTCCTCAAACTAAACAGTCCCAGCTCCTTCAACTGCTCTTCATACATCACCATGATATCTGTTTGTCCTATGAGGCATTGGTTTTAAGAAGTCCCGGGTACAACACTACACAGATGATATAGTTAACCTTTGATTAACTATACTTACCTTTGATTAAACTTACCTTTTAGGCCTTTCTTTGGAGGCCTTTGAGTAGGACTTCCTCAGACACTTTCCATGATGATCATCTTCCCTACGTCAGGCTTGCTAGTTGCAAGTACCCCCTCAGTTTCTTGTCACCTGAACAACTTTACCATACCCTTTGGTCTCTCCATCCCTTGCTCTTCAGCACTGTGTAATCAGCACGTAAGACTTTTTTGTTTCCTTTCACTCCTTTTTTTCTGAATTCAGCCCTGAAAAGGGTTTCTGTTCTCCCCTGAACTTTACCCCTTTTCCCATCCCTAAGCTTTTTCCACACATCAGGGGAAGTGTGTTGTTTCTCCAGCTGTGTCCATCTTCATCTCTGAATTGTCTGTAGGCAAACATCTCTTCTCCCTTTTATGCTTCTGACCAGAAATCTTGTTGTATCTTGTGTCTTACCAGGGATTTCTCACCAGGCCTCACTGTGCTTCTTGGGTAAACAGTTTACTCAGTGCAGTGAAGGTTTTTCAGTGCAGAAAGGGCAAACTGACAGACCTCGTGATGAGAAAAGAAATTATAAGCTCAGTAAAATGACCTGGGTTTCAGTGTGGACCTGTGATTGGGCTTTAGAAAAGAAAGGAATTTGATTATGAGATCTTAAAAGAAAAGCTACTTATTCTAACAATAACAGTTATGGCAAGGTATTCTGGTAAAAAGAATAAATTAGAGCAGAAGATAATGGTCATCAAAAAAGGGAACTGTTGAAGAGCAATTTTATTGTTGAGGCCTGAAAAATTATCTGGTAAAACACATATTTTAATTAATTTAATTGTTTGGTAAGATTTTCCACTGACTAATGAAAGATCAGAATATTCATGAAAAACTGTCAGTTTGACAAAAAAACATTAAACCATTGCTGCACATCATCGATAAGATTATCATTGCCTCCCTTTATGTACATAGTCTATGCCAGTGTAGTATTTTAGTGCATCACCATTGTTGCTACACTTACCCTCAGAAATTATTTTATGAATACTGAGTATAGACTCAATGGTCCAAATAAGAGTGTAAGTTGGCAAATCTTGGACGAACCTACCAAGTGTGGAATTTAAGGCAGACAAAATTATTTGCAGTTTGTCTCAAACTTTTCCAATAATTTAGACAAAGCTAAAGTGAGAGAAAGAAGATCTGATGTGTCCTACAAGTTCCTTTTGTCATTGTCTTCTGGAAGGATTGTGCTAAATCACTTTGGAATAGAAAGGATTTGAATCTGACAGTTCCCTTATGTTGAGATAAGTCCCCTCTTTGCTGTGCCATCACAGGAAAAGTGCATTGGGTAAGGAGAAGAACAGAAACTCACACTGTTGCTTCTGCTTTCTGAATCTGGACCACTTTTGTCTTAGCTTCTACAAAAAGTACCCCAAATAAATCTATCAGTTCAGAAGAGACATTTTGCACAGCCCTAAATAATTTGCTGGAGGTAAGCCCTGATGTTTCTCTTACTATGACACTTGAATGACAAGAAAATCCTTCTTCTCTAGTTCTGCTGAAATATTTTATCCCTCTTTTTGGTCCCTAACACAATAAAGCTTGCCTCTTTTGATTTTAAACTCCTCAGGATGGGAATTATATCTTCTTGTACATTAGTAAATCCACTGCACAATGGAGCTGCAGTCTTCATAGGGTTCCTGGGGAACTACTATTCTAAAAAACAGTATCAGGGAAATTTCACAGGTTTTTCAAGGCAGGAAAACCTATCACTCCGTGCTTGCTTGCTGAGTCCTGATTCTGGATCTTGGCTACAACCACTATCTTAAAACTTCAACAGTAGCAGTAGTAATAATGATAGAACTTCAGATTTTATTTATCTACAAAAATGTCATAAGCATGAAAGAGATATTCATGTGCCAAATATGCATATGGAATGCAGTAGATATTTCAGGACAGAGAAATAGAAGACTACTAGAGCTCAATTTTTATGGTTGTTTTTACTTCATATGAGACAACGATTTTGAATGGGGCTGGTTTAAGGGATATCTCAAATACAATTAAAGAAAAATACTGATTGAAAATAATCAGCCAAATATCTTCACAACAGGTGAATATTATTATTAGCAGCAAATATTATATATAAACACATTACTTTCATCTGATCTGGCATACTAATAATTGCTAATAGCGACTAGAAATAATTACAGGCTGAGATGCTTGTGGATAGACAGTGACCTCATTAATCACTGTGATGGAGATACTGGTAGCTCCCTGCAGTGAGTCATTATAGAAGTGCATCAAATAACAAACAATGACAGCTAGCTAGTAGTGAGTGAAATCTGACAGATGGTCAATAAATTCAGAACCGACACATTTTTGTAACTAAAAGGTAGGTTTGAAGTCTTCTGGGGTTCTAACAGTGCTTCTCCAGAGCACCAAATCTGGGTCATAAAAGTTAACATCTAGTTCAAGTCCTTTAAATGTAAAGGAAAGGATAAAAACCAGATCCTTTAGAGAGTAATCAAAATGCAGTATGCACAAGTTTCTAAATACCAGAGGCACTTACTAGTTCACTACTGTTAGGAATGCTGCATCATTTCTAGTCTGCGACCACACCATGCTGTGCACCATCACAACGCATTTTATGCTAATGTGATGAGACATCACACAGTTTGATATGATGTGGAACAACACAGTGGTGAAAACTTATGGACCAACGTAATTACTTTCAGATAAGAATTATTAACTCAGCTGGCAGAACTCTGATCTAAATGTGCATGATCTGAGGATAAATAAATAGATTAGATAGATTTAGTGAGAACAATTTGCAAGAATGGATATTCCATTGTGTCTGACTCTGCACACAGCTCTATTTAAAGTGCTTTTCCCTATACAACAGTACATATGTGTATTAATCTCCCTCTTGCCCTTTTCAAGACTGCCGTCTTTTATTAATATTTGCTCGTTTTCCTGGTTTTGCCCTTTATAATTAATTAAAACAAACATTTTTGGGTGTGTTTGGTTTTTTAAATAGCTGAATTGGCTAACATTGTGTTAATGAAATAACTCTTCAGAAGGAGCATTATTGAAGAAGTAATCACAAAGCTGGTAATTAAAAATAGATGTCTAGATTCTCAGCAGGAGTAAAGCACTTTTAAACGGAACAGAGATGGTTTCCTTTTCTGCAGGAGAGTCCCTGAAGTCCTCATGACCCTTTTATTGAGGGAGTTACACTGGACCAGGGAAATACAGGAAAAGCAAAATTGCAAAACACACTTCCAAATAACAGCACTTGCCAGTTAATTTGGCTTATAGTTGCTGGGTTTGTTATTGCAAGCATTGAAGAGAGTAAGATTTTATTCAAAATTCAGAAACTGAAAATGCAGAGAAGATTGGTGCAGGCGCAAATGTGCAAGAGAGCATATAAATATAGGTACTTTGCTTTCTAAAACTGAGTAAAGGAAAAGGAAGGAGGAAGGCTCCTATCTAAGCAAAGAAGGCCAAAGTAAACAATCAGCAGCAGTAGCGGAAGACAGAAGTCACGGAGTGAAGTGATACCACCACAAGAATTCAAGAGGGCCCCATATCCTGGAAGACACTGAGGACCAAGGATGCATCTGGTAATTCTGCTGATTGCCTGAACACAACTAAGCACTGACAGAATAGATGACCTTTCAGTTTTATTTAGTTTGGAATACTTAACGGAGCAGTAAGATGTTGTTCTCTAAAAGCCTAAAGAAGAGACCTGGCACTAACGCATTCAGTACGAGACAAAGACCACTGTGCACATTTATGCTGCTAAGAATAGAGAATAGCAGGTGACAGCATGACACTAAGTAAAGAGCAGTGTATTCAATCCATGCCCTTCCTTGGCAGATATATAAAAGTGTTTATAAGAGGGAGAAATGACACAGCAGCTTCCTAAACACTCTGGTATTTCATTCCAGCTACAGAATGAAGCAAGTGAAGAAAACACACACCTAGCTTCCGCTTTTTTATTAGAAATATGCTTGGTGTGAATTGTTGGGTTTGGATATGACAAAAGAAAATTCAACTAATTATTATAAAGCAGTTGATAAATCTGTTTGTAAGTTTCATCATTTTCTAAATCTGAGATCCATAGAAGAGGATGTCCTGTGTGGGGTTAAGGGAAGTCACAAAAATATTTCAAATTTCCTAAAGTATCCTGTGCCTCTAACTGTCATTCCTGATGCTCAAAGAACGATCGGCTCTAACCACTCTCAACGGCAAGAATCAAAACTGCAGGATTTTTTCTTCAGGCACAGTAGTTCAGAAAGCTCATTTCATACCAGCAAGGACCAAAAACATTGCTGTGTGACATAGGTAACCATTCATGCAACACAGAGAGAAAATTACAAATAACTTGTAGCGAACTGTTCAGCAACAATTGATAAGCAGCAATTTGTCCAAGCAAATTATTCATTCACCAATTATGAATAACTAATCAGTGAAAATTAGGACTTGAACTAGGATAATCCAAAATCAGATGAAAGAATAAATTCACTGAAACCATAATTGTAAGTAGTGAACCAAAACCAGAACCAGGTCTCCTGACAACCACTTATCACACATTGTCACTAGCCATTGCTGACTTCTACGAAAAAAGAGCCTTTCAAATGTGTCTGTTTTTGAAAACCACTTCCTTGCTTTGCATTGTATCTTTTTAATTTTCTTTTTCCATTTGTTTCATTTGTGAAGGGTTTCAATAAGAACTATTTGCTTTTAAAGGAAGCAATATTTCAAAGCTAGAATGGATTAATGGACAGAGAAAAAGTGAAGTTGCTTATCTTTTTTTGCTCATTAACAGCAGACTTTTCTTCTTAGAAGAGCTATTAAAAAGAAAAAAAGTTGTCATTTTCCCCCTTCTTGTTACCTACTCTAAGACCAGTAATATTTTCACAGGCTGTATTGCAAAACAACTGTAAATGATAGAGTGGTTAAGGATTTCTTCAAGCAGATTGTTATGAAAATGAGTTGACCCCATCCCCTTTTGTCGATAAAATAGGAGATTACCAAAAGGCAGCTTTTGCAATCACATCTGAATTGGTTTTCAAGCTTCACAGAAAGGTCAATTCAAACAGTGACAAACATCACCTTGGTAGGCACCACTGCCTACCTCCAATTTGGGAAAGCTTTTATTAGCTCACATTCATGCTGAGGGTCAGCTTTTCAGTGTTCTTTTCTGAGAGACTGAGGCATGAAAGCTCTTGAAATCTCCATTTACTTAATGAAAATAATATTACTGAATGAATGATAATCAAGTGATGTTTTCATTATGCCAAGTAATTTTCTGCCAGTGCTTCGATTCTCTTTAGCAACGTGTGCCTGTGAGGGTTGTAACCTATAGGCCCTTTACAGTAACTGTCTCTCACTCCTGCAAAGGACATCTTAATCAGTACAGGAGGGTTACCCTTTTGAGTGTACCGAAGGAGCTATCTAAAGCTCTCTTTGCTGCTCCGCTCCTAAACAGAAATTTGTTTGTAATTTTCTTTTTTGCTACTTGTTTTATTCCTGGCAAGGACTATGCCTTTTGACACAGCCATGTTAAGGGAATAGAGTAGCAATACAGAAGAAGGGTCTTATTTAGTGAGCCCCACTGTCAGGGAGAGACAGGAGTGGGCTGCTTTTCGGGGGAAGGAGGGCTGGGAGCTATGAGCAGCAGTAAGGCAGGTGGGGCAGTGGCCTGGCTGATAAGAGACACGGGCCCTGAGCAAGGTGATCAAAGCAAGTCCCATGACAGTAACCCAGTTGAGCCCACGGTCTAGCAGCCAGGCTAGACATCACCATGATGAGCCGGATCACTGTCACATCACCGTGATGAGATGGATCCAGGGTCAGGGCAGGAATTCAAGTTGGCAAGTCAAGACCAGGATCAGTGACGTGCATGGCCAGGCACAACAGCTCAGGCAAGGACTGAGGTGGCGTACCTCAGTTTAAAGACAGCTCTTGAGCAAAGAGAGGCAAGGACACAGCTCTTCCTAACAGTCTGACTCAAGGTCACAGCTGCACCATATCAGAGCTGGCTGGCACCCTTCCTTTTAGATATCCATTCTCTCTAACGCTCACATGTGATGCATTAGGACCAAAGGAAGGTTATATAGGATCCTAGGGATGGAAACAGGTACTTCTGTCAAAGAAAGACTCAAGAGGATGCATAGAGCTAGAGGACAGCAACAAAGCAGAGCATCTGGAGAGTAATCTTCATGACAGAACGTTGTTGAAAAACACACTGCAGACATAACAGGACTTCTCATGGTTTTTCATGGATTTTACTGAAAAGAAGCTTTTCATTCCACCTAAATGAAAATCTTTCTGAAGCTAAGGGCTCCACTTCATACATAAGACTTAATAAATAAGAAGATTTAGTCATAATCATAAGTATTTTATAACACCACATATTTGTAGGAAGAATTTGTGTAAAAAAAAATTCCTGGAAGAACTTAAAAATCTTTTATGAATTTAAAGAGTGTTTGGCTAATAGCTTTACCCTTAAAAATATAAGAAAGCATTTTTACAAAGCAAAATGTTTAATTTCATCATATTTTTATTTTTTGTTTTTAATTATTCATCTAGAAACATTACTAAAAATAATTTTTAAAAGAGACATTGATAAGAAAAATTAAAATAAATTTAAGCCAACAGAAATCTTTTGTTCAAAGTGACTTTTTTTTTCAGATTTTTAACGCTACAAGGAGCAGACAGGATTGTCTCACGCTTTTCTCTGGAACATTAAGTTCAGATAAAAAATCAGTTATTCACACAGCTCTAGTTAAGATATAAAAATACTTCATGAACACTATTAAATAAGTTTCAACATCTATAAAATCTTAACATCTTTTCTGTTTCACAGAATGTTTTACAGTTTCAGTCTTAAGAAACAAAAGCTTATGAAGTGCTAGGTATAATAGAAGACTAAGATTCCCTCATGAATTCAAGAACAAGTATAAGCCTTCTGACTTTTCCAGTGTATTTCAGTTCCGGAAACATTTTGTAAATTATATTAGTGCTAATCCACTGTGGGATAACAGGATATAATAGAATATGAAGAAATGCAATTATGATTTTCTGTGTACAATTCAATAATTCCAAAATGCAAGTGCTTCTTTTTACAGCCTTACTCCCATAGCTTTAGAATTTATTACGAGCACAGAAATGTGCCCTAATATAGGGTACATCAACATCTGATGGCGCTGTACTATAACTGTCTACATATCAAAGAATTAATGTAAACTCATTCATTTTTCCAAGAAGTCAGGTTAGTCTATGAAGCAACCTTCAGCTACATGAGAAAAATGCTTCTAGTATATGAGATAATTTATTTACAGCTTGCTTAGATGCCTTTGTATCACACTAAAATCTGCAGTGTGAACACATCAACCTACTAGGGATGTTTGGCTGGGCTGATAAAAATTATTAGGTCAGGTAAGGTTTGGATTAGGTTTATTTAGATAAAGATACAGCAATTTGGTAGGAGGCATGCCACAAAAGACTCAGTAAAGTCTACAAAATGGTCAGAAAAACTGTGGTGCAACACATTGTTTATTTTAGGTCAGGATGTTAAGAAGCATAATAAACACATACATCATTTGGAGTGCTGGTCCAAGTTTAGCAGGTTTTTCTGGCTCATCCCACTCAGTCTTGTGAGGCTCATGTTCAGAAAATTATATATGCTACTTCTCCCAGAAATACTAGCAGCAAACCCAGAAGTCAAAGGGTTAGAGTAACTAATATGACTGACACTCTTAATAGGACACCTCGAATGAACTTTGTCAAGGATTTGGATTAATTAGTTAATGGATTAATTAGTTAATGGATTAATTAGTTAATATTATACCCCAGGGAAGGTATTATTAGCAGAAGCATGGGTGATGTGTCTTAGGGATATGTAATAATTAATAATAAAGGTAAACAAGGAATGTCCTTTTGTAACTGTAGAAATAATAGCTGGCAGTAAAGGTAACCTGATGAAAATGCTGTATTACCGGCTGTATTGCCACCATTAGTGTGCACCAGCCCTGTCAGCAACTGCTTGATGCTGGGAGCCAGCCAGACCATTTTGGCCAATCTCTACTCATCAGAGTGCAATGTAATTTGGGAACTACCATATGGCAATAAACATGGCTACACAGATACAGTACAGCCCCTTTATCACAGTGTTATTAGGCGCAAAGAACATTATGTGACAAAAAGAGAGCAGACTGTCTAGGTTTGCCTTGCTGCCGCCTACATGTATGAAATATGTTAACATAATGTTTTGCTTTGCAACCTCAGAGAGATAAGTATCCTTTCTGAAACTGAATAAACAAATATTTCATTACTGTAGTCAGTTTTAATCCACAAATCCTTCCATGTGCATGGTTAAAGAACTGATATGAGTCTGAGGGATAAAGCTGAAATACTTACAGCCTACACAAAAGCTCACAGACAAAGTTTCTTACATAGTTAGATTGGTCACATTTCCTTCCACAGAAAAGATTGCTTACACCATTCTCGTGTTTGGGAACACTGAAGAATTTAGGATGACATATTTAAAGCAGAAATATTTAAAACTTGATAGAATCTGATGCCTGTGCTATACTCCTTTTTTTCCTTTTTTCTTTTCTGCTACGCACATCTGTCGGGAAGCTACAGCATGCTTCTAACAACATAAACTGGCCGCTGTTTTCTCTTGTCTTTCAGTATTACTTGTAAAGTGCAGCTACCTGCTGAGACAATAAACATGACTTCCCATGACTTTTCAGTAAATGAAGCTCACTTCTGAGGCCCCAGGGTATAGTCAATCTAAAATATAGATATGAGGGCTGGAATTAGAAATTTCATGATCAGCCAAGTGTACTTATAGCAGCTACATTTTGAAGGGGCATTCTTTCATCTATTAATTATATTCCACTTCCCCCTCTCACCAATACTAGCGACTCATCATTTTACATATTTAATGGAACATGACTAAAAATACATCAGAAAATTAATCGGCATTCATACTGTACCAAAGAATTTTCAGAGTTACCGTTTATTTCTTTCAGACAGGCTGCTAAGTCTTGGAAAATCTAGAAACAAAAGGAAAGGACTTACAAAAAAAAATTATTATGACAAGATAGCTGCAGGATATAACAGAAATCAGTGTTCACTGCATAGCGCAGTTCAATATAGAAAGTAATTTCCCAATCTTTTTCTGTATCTTTGGCTGCCTACTTCCTTGCATGTCATATATCACAATACAGATTTTGCAAAGTAGATTGCACAGCGACACTGCCAACCTCCCTAGGTCTCGTCTTTAAAGTTAAAAAGACATAGAAATGGAGAGGGAAAAGTATGCTGATTTGTTTTAGTGATACTTTGATATTGTTGACTCCTCAAAATAAAGAATACAAAATGTAGACTCAAGCAAACAGAGTATACTATAAGGAAAACCTATTATTCTACTGCAGTTTTCACGCTGGATATATCAGAACTTAAGCATTTATTTAAAAAAGTATGTCCTCCCCCCGTATCTGTGAAAGGAAATTCATTTAAAGTATTAAATTTTAAAATTTGATTGATAATTATAAGGACAAAGCAAACAGAGATTTAAAAAATATAATAGTTGCTTATTTACTCATGGAGAGTTTTTGATCCTAAAAGCCTCACTCATCTGCATTAAGGAAAGCAGGATTTACAAATGCCTGTACTGGAATTTAGACTGAGGGAACATAAAAAATTTCAGAAATTTGCCCATGGTTTTCTGGTTTAGACTGTATCATGAAACGCCTCGGTACATTCACCGTTGCTCAAAAAGCTACTAGCATGCATACATCCAAATTAGAGACAGCAGAAAATATTAATTATTGCACACGGAATATGTTTTGAAATTTGACTAGAAGTGAGAGAAGATTTTGCTCTTCTCTGAAAAGAAATTGATGGGATGGGATGGCCTGGCATGGGATGGGATAGTGTAAGAATGAAGAGAAGCTGCTTGAAAAGGATACTAACGTTGCATATTCTGCCTGGGAGGTAGAAGAAAACACATCATGAGACCCTGGTTGCCCGGATGTGAGGGAAGGGGGAATATCTAATTTAGTTTGAAACCCAATGAAAATTAAAGAAAGTGTGCAGAGAGTGAAGAATTCTCTGATTTACTAAAAGAACATGATTTGAAGATTTTCAGTCATCCTGGAAGTTATGACACCAATCCAATGAACACTGATGTCTGGCAAGAAAAGTTATGCACTGAAATGCAGGCAAGGTAATATATTTGCTAAATCTGTGCATTTGCTGTGATATAAATAAAAGCACCCTTTAGAAACTCTCTTAAGTCAGTCAGTCTGTGTCTTTAATTTACCTACCATGTAATGTTGAAGAGTCAAATCATGCCCTAAATGCTTTTTTCTTTTTTTTTAATCTAGAGCAACAGATATGACAAAAAGATCAAAGCTTTCAGAAGTGTGTAATTTATTACGGAACCTAAAGATCAAAAATCTCCAAAAGAACTAAACATATAATGAACTATTGTTTGGAGAAGAAACTGGAGCTTCGCCCTTCTAAGCACACTAATCCTACCACGTAGCACCACACAGTTGCTCCCTCTTGCTTGCTCTAGCCCTGTGAATCCCTAATTTCTCTATGCAAATTGGAACAACTTCAAAAGCAGGACATCAGAAGAACCTTGCCCCAAAAACCTCATGAGCTTGGTGGTGAGGTATGCAAAAGAGAAATGTTCGTATCCTCAGAATCTCTTAGCCAGGGAAGGGCCAGAACTTGAGTCAGCTACTTTTAGGTGGGTATCTTGGATACCCGCGGGGCTGTTGGATAAAAGGGAGAAGCAATCAGTCTTTGTATAGCACAATTTTGTGAGAAAATGCAGAGGCATACTTCCAGAACAAAGCAAAGTAAAAAAGTTATGTCCATGAGACATTCATAATTTTAGACACAGCTTTGTGTAATAAATAATTTTTAGGAAGAAAGTCCTCAGGAATAATCTCAGATTTATGGGACACACTTCCAAAAGCGCTTGAGAATTTTCACAAATGCTGCTGCTTCTAGATTACATCATGCGGTATTTTACCTACAACAAAATGCACACAAAACTAGCAAAAGACCGGACTGAGGTGGGAAAAGGAAACAGAGCAGGTGATGAGTCTTTTAAAGTTTTTAAGATGTTTGGGAAAGTTCACTATGATCGCATTACAGAACACAAGACATATTGGTAAACTTCAGATCAGATAGAAACCCAGTAGGGTATCTCAAGGACGCATAAAGATGACACACAGCAAGATTTGCTTCTGGAACCTATGAGTGGTTTAACTCACAAAACGACAAAACATTACCTTTGTATTCTAGAATAGTGCTCAGTGGAAACCAGGATGCAAATAACACTTTAGGCTATGCTAATTCATACCCTTTTCAGGTATTAACATGTAAAATATTTGATAAGAAGATGATAATCATATAATTTATATTACCATTATTATTATTACAGGCCCAAATGATGTAGGTTTTTAATGTTTACGATGTAAATTACCACCAAAAAGAGGTTTTTCTTTGTGGTAAGACTAGTGGATTATTTCATTTATTGCTAAAATTTATTACAATAATATACCACAAGCTTGCATTTTAATAGGGATAATAAAACAAAATGTCAATCCAGTTATCTATTCCTAAATTGTTTGGAGGATAATTGCTAGGAAAGTTACATGTCTAAAGTAGGCTGCGCAGGAGGATTTTACATAGAAAACAAAGTGATATATTATGGAACATGATTGTTCAGTTTGTCCACTTAAGCATGTAGCACAAACCCCACACTATTATGACAGAACTGTTGAATGCATAAAAATATTATTCCTGCCCTAGCAAGTAAGTATCATGGTTCAATTTTTTATTCCTCTTTTTCTCCAGTTACATTCCAGTGCCCCCTTTCCTCCTTCGCTCTTTACCATTCAATAATGTTATGCTTTCTCCATAATCCGTCATATCTCTACATACACCAGCAAAGACACTGCAAAGGAAACTGGAAACTAGAAACATGAAAGTTGCTGTAGTGTTTCCAGCCTGCCACAGGTTTTTATTTTCAAGAATTTTGTATGAGTGCATGAGATTAACTCACAAGTAAACTTTATTAATTGGAAAAGACATTAAATTTGTGAACATGTCAGAGGTTTATATTCGATAGATTTCTTTTTAATTATTTTTACTTTTGCACATAAAGTCTTTGAGGATTTTTGGCCAGATTTTTTTTTATTTTTTTTTTTTTTAGATTAGCTCAAAATATTAATGTAAACTTCTGGGAAAACTTCCAAACTTTAGGTGATATTCACCCTAAAATATGAATTGATTAATGGCTCCTCCAGGTTGACAAATAGGATATATGTTACTTTTTAAAATTATTTTTATTATTTTATTTTTGTTGGAAAGTTTTCGTTGGGCTTTATTTTGAAGTCTGCTTAATTGGCCTCTGTGCATATTAAGAGAAAGAGAAAATACATAATTGTTTGTCACTTATGTACACTTTATAAACACTCTCTAATATAATGCCTACATTACTTAAGTGGATGAGACAGAGGTTAAGACTGAAGTGTTTTAGTGAGTTAAAAGGGAAGTTTCCACAGCGTTAACACTTGGCACTAGCCAAGATTTAACTGTGATCTACTTGTATGAATACTGACATTTACCAAATAGTTTTGAATGAACACATGTTAATACTGTGAACTGCCTGTGTGAAAACATTAAAAACAAACAAACGAACAAAAAAAAAAGAGTGAGAGAGTGAAAGAGAAGAATCAGAAAGAAAATTAAGAAATAAAGTGCTAACTGAATATCCAATTACAGGCCCAAAACCAACAAGCCCTGACAGGAGCAAAAAAAGAAAATTTTAATTTTTTGAAATATGAAGATACAAACTGACATTGTGCAGGACAGGAGAAGTGAGAATCCAAGCTGGTTAAGGTAACCCAGTGTTCAAGAAGTCTGGGACTCAACAGCTGTAAAAAAATGACAGAATTTAGGCTTTAAGCAAGAGTCTAAATGAATCTAACATGAAGTGACTGTTTCCAGGGGAAACTTAAACAATTGGCGATATATGTATGAATTATATAGATAAGATAAAAAGTAAAATAATTTCTTTGGCTGTTTTTCCAACAAAGATAAGAAACATGGAAGTTTGGATTGTAAGCTATGAAGAACAATGTTGATGTTTTAAGTAAACAGTGAAAATTAGGTCTCAGTGCTCCATGCCCAATTCCACGGCGCTGTTTGTTTGGCATCAAGGGGTCCTGCCTGGAACTGGCATTTGAACTACTGTACTTGAAATACTGTATTTGAAATATCAAATAGTTCAGTTGGCACGCCTAAATGAGCATTTAATTAATTATTTAGCACCAATTGTGTAAATAAAAAAAGGAATAATATTACGTACACTGCATTTAGCTAATATGCTCAAGGTCCTCTGCTATGACTAGAAGTCATGACCAGTGCCATTTAATGGACACTTGCTACACAGTTGTGTGTGTATGAATCAGAGTTGCTGTTCTCTTCACACATTGCCATCCAAATGAGGCGTACTTCTGTGTGCAAAGGCAGGTTTCATGACTATAGTTTTATTATGGCTATTTCCTATAAAAATTAATTTTGCAAACTGCTTTTAAAACCATTTAAATACCCATTAACTCTCAGTGCAGTATATAAATTAGAAAACTGCGGAAAACACTCAGTCCAATGAAGGGTTCTCTATGTTCTTGGAAAATGTGTGTTTCTAGTTAATCATCCAATGATATTGCATTGGCTACTTTGTGTGGCAGGTGGGTCATTAATAAAGAGAAGAAATGAAGCCATAAAAGGACTTCTTTGACACACCCATGTTAATTATCCTCCCGTGTATTTATTTGCTTAGACACTTTGAATTTTTTTCATATGACTTGCAAGTACTGTTACTATATTTGATCATGTATTTCAAGATTTTCATTAAAGATATTATCATTCCTAATTATATTCCCAGTCTCAGAATAGAAATTCCTTGCAACTTGACCTTGGTTATACAGAAGAAAAGATCTAAAAATGCACTTTTATGATTCTCTGTTGACAAAAGTAACAGTTTTTGCAAAAAATCTTGAAGGAGAATGGAAATCAAATTGGCTTTAATTGTCAGGGATTGCTTGAGATCATTTCCTTGAAGACTGGTTGTATTCAAATAACTTGGAAAATGAGGGAATTTTACATGAGGAAATGAAAAAGCATAACAAATGCAGATGCTGTCAGCAGAATGGCATAGATATTACAGAATAAAAAAAAGTACCACGTGCTTCATGGACTGGAAAGTGGGTTGCAGTGCTGTCAGTTCCATCAGCAAAATGATCAGAAACCCTAGATATTTTCTACCTTGTAATCTTCAGTTTTTAGAAGAAGTCCCTCTGGGTTTTCGGGGTTAAATCCTTTGGCAGCAACAGATTGTAAATACACCTCAGTGGCTGAAGAATAACCATTCTGTAAAGAATATATGCTTTGCTGTTCAGGAGGAGACCCATAATAATTTTCTACGCAACGAACCTCCATATAATGAAAGACAGCCACATGCACTGTTGTCATACACAGCTGCAGATACTCAGATTTCTGGCTTCCGATGCCAAGCTACTACATACTGAGGAATGCAGAGGGGTGAGAAAATGAACATGTACTTCAGTGATCTGAAACAAAAGACGTTTCCCTAGGAGCAGAAGAAATGTGAGATCTTGCCTCCCTAAACCCCTCACATTTTTGCCAAGATTATAGGCAGAATTAGTGCGTAAAAGAGAACAGACTAGATAATAAAAGACATCCTCCCTACAGTTTTCTTTTGCCTGGAGGATGAATTGCTCCAGTGGATGGCCTCCCTGCCTTTCATGATGAGGTCAAGAAACTTGCTGTCACTACCACTGTTATGATTAATGATCCAACTGGTAGTGACAGTAATCAAACCATAGTCTCTGGAGTACAGTTTGATTGTGCTAGCCTCCCAGTGGCTTGAGTCACTACACTGGCAGGGGATCTATCTGCTTCTTCTACACACATCTTCTTGTAGCAACTTTTCATGAAAGTACGGGTGAAACCAGAATGATTCACAACTATTAAGAAGAATAAAACATTAAACTAATTTTTTTAAAACCAAATGACAAAAACCTTTGTAACAATTGGAAAAATACTGCATAATGAATAATTAAACTATTAATAATATAATCCTCTTAAAAGCATAGAACTACTAGTTGAGATGATTAAGCATTTAACAGCTTTCAGTACAATGAAAGTGGTACAAGGGAAGAAGCTGAGTTTCCTTCTGCCTTTCTTCCTTCTCCTTTTTTGTAACAGATTTTCAGCACATTCAGTTTAATTATATTTTAATAAATGTTCATTAGTTGAGTATACAAAAAAAATGTATATAAGGATTGGTATGTAAAAGTTTATTATAAAAAATATCACATTAGCTAAAGAATGGTAAGAATTAAAGGGTTAACTTTTGAAACTGGGATGATGGCACAGTCCACTGAAAACCAGAAGGTGAAGACAGAACACAGAAAAGGAGGTGACAGTTGAAAAGAAAGAGACTGATAACAAGGTTGTACAAAAATAACAATGGAAAATCTATTAAACCTGCTATATTCTCAGAAAAAAAAATCAACTTCCATCTGGCTAAATGCTATCTAAATTAATTTTTTGAATCACACAGAAGATACAGTACTAGAAATAGAAAGTACTTATAACATTCTTGTATCTACTTAACAAGTCAACTCCTATGTTCTGTTTCTCAGTATCTGAAGTTGTCTCTCCAGGCCTACTTTATGCCACGAGTTTTAACACATCGTGCTGCCATGAGGGAGACTAGGCGGAAGAAAACGCTGATCATTGGCACTGGCAAGTCAAAAGTGAGCACGTGCAGAAAAATGATACTGTATTTGTGGAGAGAGCAAGTGAAAGATCACTGGAGGCAGCCTAACACACTGCAGGCTTCCCAGGCTGTCCAGGAATAACTTTCAGGGTTTTTTTTGCATGGCATAACTTTGTTCTTTAATACACGTAGTCAGCCACAGACACAAGTCTTGGCAGGTCAACTTCTCAGTTGTATCAGGAGGGACCCCGACTGCTTTGTAGGGAGGAGTTGAGTGAGCTGGATTAGGCAGGACAATGGCTTTTTAACTGTGGGAAGACAACTATCTTGCCTTGTTTTAACATACTGGGCTTTAGGACAGATGTGCAGGTGTGGTCCCTGTGTAAAAGTGCTCAGTGTGGAGAAGACCATGAGCTATGTAACTCCTCTTTCAGGGAGCTGTGACCCTGATCTCTTGCCTCGACAAAACCAATTAGCTAGCTATTATTGTATTTATTATGTTGTGTTTATTTATGATGACAAATAAAATAATAAAAAGAAAACAGTTTTTACCAGGTCTTGGGAAAAAAAAAAGGACCAAAAGGTATGATACTCAAATCTCTAGGTGTAACATTGTCCTCCAAAGGCACTCAAGGTCCAATAACCACTCTAGCACAAAAAAAAAAGATCTACAAACAACAAAGGCTTTGATAGCTTTCACTACCATGAAGAAAAAAGTGTAAGATAGATTTCACTCTAATTTTAAGCTCTTTTATTGCAGTTCAGAAAATAATTTTTTCCCTCTCATAGTGTTTTACTTGAACAATCATCTACCAGATAGACACTGACTACCTTGTCATAGAAGGGAAGAATGTATGTTTCACTTCAAATTAATCTTATCAATAAAACATTCATAGAAAAGAGCTGAACCACATCTATTTGCTGCTAAGCACTAGCTCAAAGAACTACATTTTAATCTCACTATAATATGACCTTCCAAAGTCTATCGCTTTGTTGCTTAGCCCTTTTTGGGGATGGAGGAGAGAATGGTTGCTTTGTTTTGTACTTGACTTTAACTGTATTTAAGACATGTAGAAGAAGATGTACTGAGTCAAGTATTTTGTTTTCCTAGATAAAATAGGGATGGGGGTGGGGAGGCGAGTGAAGGCAAGAGCAATAATAAGCTTTAATATGTATATGAAAATAGCCTTCATAAAACAAGGATAAACAACATTGCGATCTAATTTACCTCCACATAAAATGCAAAATAGAACTCTGTGTGTAATAAAACATTAGTATCTTTATTGGCACCATAATCTTAACTAATCTTTTCTTACATTATTTCTATAGTTACAGTAATTCATCTGCATGAAATTTGACTGAATAAGGTTAGCCTTGCAATTGAAACCACACAGATTTTTCCCTCCCTTCTATTCACAAAATCCTTCATTAGAATTTGCATATGTTCCTAAGTCAGTCCCAGGCAGGATCAGCCTCTAGCCTCCTCAGAATGCCAGCAGCCCAAAACAGTTCTCTTCTGAACATCCCCTTCCTTTGTAATACATAAATACAATCTTCTGGGGCTCTGTAATTATCCAAAATGAGCTTTACTGTTGCAAATTACTTCAGCGCCCCTATGATTTATCTGTCATAAACACACTTTATAATATTTATATTCCTATTAGAACCTCCACTAATAACGAACTGACAGTACATAAATATTTACATGATAGTACATGGACAAATGTTTGATACCCTTATATTAGTTACGTTTCTTGTTCTATCACATTTGGAAAAAAACTAAACCTTGGCAATTTGCCGTGTTCACAAAAATACCTTTGAAAATGGCTCAGAACATTAACAGAGCTTCACATTTGCCACACTTTTCTTTAAAAGAATGGCATTCCTTCATACTTATGCAGTCTGGGTTATTGCTTCTTCACATTATGCATCATTACTCTGAGTAGGTGTCTTATCAGCAGCTCCAGTTGTTGTGGAGACGATTGGAATTAAGCACTGGAAGCTTTTTATTTATCTTACATGCTTTATTCCTACAAGATTTTCAGCATATAAGCTTCTTTGTTCAGCTCAGAATTGGATACATTGCCAGGCATTGTAAAATTTACATCTTTCTTTTTTTGTATTTGTTCCTAAATTGGATTGAAAACAAAGTATAGCTTTAATTAAAGCTCTGCTTAACAATAGACATTTTTTCCATGCAGTGGAATTTCTGATCAGTTGTGAGGATTTTGCAAAGGCCTAATAGGTGACATTCACCACTAAGCTGCAAGTAGAACTGCAATGTACTTACCTGTGCTAAGTGTCTGACTGACAATATTCGCACAAAGAAAACTGTAATGATGCTGTTGAAATACTGACTTAGCCAACAAAAGCCATGGAATTTAAAGTGAAGGTTACTTTAAACTGCGTATGATATGTAATAACTTACAAGTTCAAAGGATAAATGTTGAGGTTTAGAGAAGCAAAAGGAAAGAAAGGGAAGACAATGACGGACGGACGGACGGACGGAAGGAAGGAAGGAAGGAAGGAGGGAGGGAGGGAAGGAAGGAAGGAGGGAGGGAGGGAAGGAAGGAAGGAAGGAGGGAAGGAAGAAACGAACGGATACCTAGGGTCTACAATTCTTCATCAAATCTATTTTGCATAACAGGGACACTCACAAAGTTTGGGGGCACAGAATTAAAAATAAATGTTAACCTTTCTATCAAGGCTGATTCTACACTACTTATACTGTAGATGACAGAAGGATGAAAAGCAAAAATCCAACCAAATTTATTAGTCAGAGGCATGTATTGTTTGGAAAAAAATTAAGATGTCTGTCAAAAGCTGTTCAATAAATGCGCTAATTCCAAAGACTGACTGAGGCTTTTTTTCCTTCCTTTCCTCATTACTTGTCAGAAGATGTCTGTAGTTCAAACACAAATTTGCTGTTGCCTGATGAAACTGAAGATACCTGTTGTTTGAAGTAATTCCCAACAATATTGTACCTATTCTAGAGGTGATAATGTGTGAGAAAAGCACAGACACTTCCCAGTCCCCACTGAACAAAGGACCAATGATTATAGCTTTCAGGAGCTGTCAGGAACATCTGAAGTGCCTGTACAACATACTTCATTTGTAACATGTTTATATGCCAGTAAGCTAGTGGATCTGCTTTGAAGCTGAGCAATAGGCTCTCCCTGTTTGAGAGAAGACTGAGAGTGGAAGAAGCTCAGCCAGGATTTCCTGCTGGGGTCATGGAGAGACAATATGAAAGAAGTTACCCAACCAAGTCTTACTACAAATTGGCTAATTTCTAAGTACACTGAATTACATTGCTGTACCTGTCACAGAAAATGTGCCCTGCAGGTGACTCAGCTTCCTGCAAAGGCTGCTCCTATTGCTGAGTCATTCACATGCTAAAATGGAAAATAATGGGGAAAAAACAGAAAGGTGCTGAAATAAAATCTTCCACAAAATGGAACGAGTTGATACAGAAGCCTGTGATAACAAAGTGCATTCTTTGCCTGGAAAAAGTGTAAGATAATTTTTGAAGTATTAAGTGTTTTTCTGATCTGTAACAATTACCTGACACTATCTTTTTAGCTGGGTTATATCAAGAGTTATCATGAAGAGTTATCAGAACATTATCATGCTGCTGTATCAAATGGACAGACCGCTCAACAGAGACATAGCCCCACTTAAGAGCAGGTCAATGTCCAGAACACCAGGCTGCATAGACACCACTGCAAGACTGAGGGACAGGACATCTTCTCTCTTTCACTATGTATTTTACCCCCTCATCTGTGCTTTAACCAAAAATTTTAAAATGTCAGCTTTATGCAAGTAAAACGAACAGAGGTGGGTGAAATAAGGAATAAACATAGCTTTACTACAGCTCTTCAGTTCAGAAAAGCCACATAAGTATTATACAGCAAAGCAATAATATCACTTGGGAAATTAGTTTTCACTGAGACACAATACAAACAAAGCCAAATGTACCTCCAAAAATCAGAAATAACTTCTAAACAAGCACAAAATGACTCAAGTTATTTATACTATTTTAGATTATTAAAATATGTTTATGCTGTCTGATGTTATTTATACTGTTCTAGATCATTAAAATATGTCTATGCTGCTTCTATAACTATTAGTACATCAGTTTTACAATACTATCTTAATTTATTTAAAAGATCTCACTCTCTTTCATCCCTCTGTTCTGCTATATTTAGTATAATTCCAAATACAGAAAAAGAAATTTACGGAAGACTAACAGGTACACTGTTTAAGTTTCATGTTCTGTTCAGACAAAACACCTTGTCTATCTAGCAAGTATGTTTTCAGGTAGGTATTGCAGACGTACCTAAGCAATCAAGGTCTAAGAAACAGATAAAAATAAAAACTGCAGTATTAGGTTAGTCTCACAGTTCATCTAGTCCTATTTCTTTTCTCCAGCAATGGCTTACACCAAAGTAAAAACTCACACAGTAGACGGATGTCATATAATCTACTCCTCTTATATCTCCTTGAATTTCAAAGAGCTACATATTGTTTTAAACCCTCAAAAAGGTGAATACACTGGCCACCAGTCTCATATGAATACACAAAAAACAAACCAAAAAAATCCCATATTTTTTCTCTGATGGTGCTTTTCATTGGTCAAATGCAGTGAGAGAAGATATTGAATTACATTATAGATAAATCAGATGCCAAATGTAATTTCTGAAATGGAGAATATTTTTAGATTGTATGACAGAAAAAAAATATGGCTCTAAAATGGGTAATCTTCTATTTCACTAAATGTGCTCCCTGACTGAGACCTTGTACGCCAAGCTTCAGCCTGAAGCAAATTGTTATAGCCGAGCTATTAACTTCTAAAAATAGGGGGATGTAATGGAAACATTAAGAAACCCGCTATTGGGCACAACCACAGTCCAGGGGAGGATGAAACAACACTCCTTTATTTTTCCTTCTTTACCTCATCACATTAGTGCTGTTTGTGGCACTGAACTGTGTCTATGCCAAATGTGTTTTGTTTAGCTAGTTTCCTTCTAAACAGCAGCTTATGATGCTGATATTTAATCTCCCTCTCCCTCTCTCTCTTGTTTTTAAAGAAACTTAATAGCAGCCAAATACTTCAGGTCAGGCACTTGCCATTTGTGACTCAATACTTAAAAAAGGTGCCACTTCCCGGGTGGAAAAAACAGACAGACTGGAGGATTGCAAGAGTGATCTGAAATTAAAATGCTTTGCAAAAGGAGGTTTTTGCATTTTCACCTGAACCCTTTTGAGAAACAGAATAGTAGAGTGAACATTTTGTAACAAAATGTGCAGCAGTGATTTACCTTTCTGTCATGAACCGTGCACTCTCTGTGTTTTATTGCAGTGTACAACATTTCTCATCATCTGCTATTTATTTTACATTCAGCACTGTAAAACCAAAGAAGCACTGACTCACGAGTCAGCAGGTGGGTGCCCCTCTTCAGAGGCATTCCATGCTTTTTTGCCAAACCATTTAGCACATCTGTAGCCTTCACTAAATCATTTTTAAAAGTAATATCGGTAATAAGAGTCAGAGAGCCTTGAAAGGTATGTGTGGTATGTGTTCTGCAAACAGGCTCTCAACAAAAATCTCCAGAGCTAGGAACAACAGTAAAAATCATCTCAAAGGAGCAGTAGAGAGTGGAGAAAATGGATCTTGGTATAGAGGACATGCTATTTATGGAGGTCAATCTGCATCAACGACATAACATTTCAGGGCTATTCAGCTATAAACACATTCTTATGAGTCGTGCAGGGTTTTAAGGAAGAGATCAAAAGATGAGCACACAAAATGAGTGTGTATGAGTGCTTCTACCTCAAACCCTAACAGATTGCTTTTCTACTCTGCCCACAGTGGGGTGTGTTGCAATCAGGACAAAGGCAAACTGGAAAACAGGCTTTAGCACTTCAGAAGAACTAACTAAATCACTACACTCAAGTCCCAGAAAATGCATTTGCAATCCAGAAATTTTCAGAAGTGTCAAGGAGACTTAGAAGCTTGCTTGTGCCCATGCTCCTGAGTCACCTGGACAGTTCAAAAAGCACTCCCAGTACTGCTGCTGGGCAGAGTCCTAATCCTGCAAACATTTCACCGCAGGTAGATACCTGTCTGGATACAGACAACCTGTTAAAATCAAGGTAAAGTCTCTTGGAGTGGGTAGGGCACAGGAGGTTTGTTCTTATGCAGAAGCCTGCAGAACTACACAATTCAGAATTGCTTAGATCAATAGGCAACTTCTTAGACTATTTCGCTTGCTTGTGGGGACAAGGGATTAGATTTTCAGAGCTTAGTTTAGCTTCAATAGCCTAACTCTATTTGAATCCCACTTCTAAATCTATCTCAATCCCTTTGGTAACACTGGTTATTTGACAAGCAGGGTAATCACTTGTCATGCCAGACTCTCCTGTGTGTTTTTCTGAAACCTTATTGGCTTCTGAAATAGCATTTTCTGGACATTTTCTAGCTTCTAAGAGTGCTGTTCTCCAATTGTTGCCATACTATGCTTCCAGTCATCTGGTCATCTCAGCAATACTGCTTCATTCACTTGCCCAGGAGCAGAACGCCACACAGACACAGACCAGAAACAGCATGTTAAACGTGTTAAACATTGTTAAACATCTTCTTTTGATTTCTGTCAATATAGTTTAGACAATACCTAATCCCCCCAAAAGTTTCCATTTCTGTTCAGTCTCAAGAATATGAATGTTTATCTCTCTCCACACCCTTTCTTGTTTTAGTTGGCACCAGGAATTTCCAGGGAATCTGATGATGGAAAATAACTTCTTGTATGTGACATGGAATTCACAAAGTTTATCAAATATTTGTTATCTCCTATTTAAAGGAATACTGTCCGGAGATCAAAATACTGCAACTGTTGGCCTAGATCTGACTTTCTACAGTTTCAAATGTTGAAATTACTTTCATTTCTTTAGTGTTTTATGGGCAATTTATGCAGGGCTGCCTCTTACCTGCTAGTCCTGTGAGGTCCAAAAAACAAAGCAGATGCAAGAAAGCAACTAAGTATTTTGATGTATTGAAACTGAAATACGAGATCTGCCTCATGAGTTGGAATGGAATGAATATGAGATAAGAGACATAGAATCCACAAAACAATGCTGAATACAAAATGTTGCAAAAAAGAGCATAAACATGAGAAAAAATGCTGGAGGAACACCAAAAAAGAATGAGAAAGGAAAATGGAGAAACTAGAGAATCCAAGGGATTTTAATGTAAAGGAAAGAAACAGTTCATTTTTAAATAACTTTTAACCTGGAAAACTTCATGCAAATTAAACAACATGCTCCGAATTTACCAGTGACATGAATCCACAAGGTCAGTTATAACAGATAGGTGTAAATCAGTTCAGTTAACTGGAAGTAATGGATACAACAGAGGTAATTTAATAAGCCAAAATATAAATGGAAAATGTGTTTTGATAATAACAGATAGTAATTGATAGGCATTTCCTTAGGAGGGATGGGTAGGGAAAAATAAGTAAAAAAACCCCAAAACAATAAACCATTTTGTAATACATTTTCAGACAGACCAGAACTACCTGCTACATATGCACAAGAGAGCACTGCAGCTTTATGGGCACAAGCATTCACCTAAGATGCCATGTTAGGATACAGGACATTCATCCTTGTTAGTGATGACAGAATTCATGTCATGTTCTTTTCCTCCTTGCCTCCACTCATGTGGCAGTGGCCAAAAAGATACAGGAGAGCTCCATTTGGGTGCTGTTGTTGTTCACGGTTATGACAGTAAAAGAGTTCACTTCCTGGCAACTGATTCCGCTTTGCAAGCACAATAGTAAAAATATGTTTAAAGGAAGACAGGAATGCTCTGAAGAGGATCCTGGAGTAATACAAACATGAGAGAAGTAAAAGACCCTTGAGACAAGAATTTCCTTCTGTTGGTTTGAAGAGGAAACAGTATTATTGTAAACATTTCACTTGGAACAGAGAAAAGATGACAAACTCAGAAAATTTCAGCCTTACCTGCAGCTGAACAGCCACTATTAGCAGTGATTTTACTCTACAGTGTTGTAATGACTGTGTTAGCCATTATCAGACATATTTTTTTTTATTTCAGGTCCTTAGGTTCTCCAACTAAGCAGTTACCACTCCTCACTACATCCTGCCTCTTTAATACTGGCTTTGGTTTTTAGACATAGTCTATACCTCTTCAAAACCTTGCAGCTTGTACCATCACCTACACCTCAATACACTGAGTGCTACACGCACAAAAAATACGCCTAGATTGTCCTGACAAGATATACTTTTTTTTTGTCACTGTCTTTATCTATATGGAAAAGATATCAAGCAAGTACAATCGTCTCAGTGTCACTGAACATATTAGCTAGCTTCAGCGAATCCTGAAGGGGGATGGATCCCTTAAGTCTACTTGTAAACTGATTCTGGTGCACAAAGCAGTAGCCCAAGCACAAAATGAGTGTGCTTCCCATTTGGAAGGTACACAAGCATTTTAGGTGCAACAGGGGCTGCCTTCACCTTTCCAGGCAGTTGGCTGATTTGATCAGATGAGGTTTTCAGGAAGTGACTTCAGAGAACGAGTATCATTGAAAGCCAATTAAACCTGTGTTTCTATTCCACTTAGACATTTTTTAATATCCCAAGCCTCTGAGATAAGTTCATACAGAAATTTAAGTGGCTGATTGTGACTTAATGTGTCTAAACAGAGTGCCTAGAAATTGGTGAGCCTCATATTCCACACTCAGATCCTATCTTGTGTTGGGAGTGCCTCATACCCTATGGTACCTACATTTCTGATATACAGGCACACAGACACCTATATAGGTACCTATAAGTTGTCATATGTATTTGACCAAACACTTATCTTGCTGAGTGGCTCAGAGACCTGCATCTCCCCTAAACTCAGGAAGATTTCTCATCAGTCCCCTGGAACGGTTTGATAATATATTGAATCTAATGGCCAAAAAAGAGAAAGGGAAAAGAAATGATTGGTTTTTTGGCTTGGTGGTTCAAACTCTCACCCGGCATCTAGGAAATCAGATTCTTCAGTGAGTTGTGGGCTTTGGGTTTGGTGATTTTGGTTGGCTTTTAGTTGGGTCTTTTGCATATGTAATTATTTATTAAAAAAAAAAAACAGCTTGGAGAGGGAATACTGAACTTATTCATTCCCCCCAGACTGTTGTTTTGTGTTTGGTTTTGTTTGGGTTTGTTTTTTTTCTTTTTTCCCTGGGCTGTAGGAAACCTGGATTTATGTTTCTGCTTTAAGCTATGCCGCTGGGACTTGAACATAAGGCTCAACCCTGTCCCAATGACTGCTGTATTGGGTATCCATAAGTGTCAGGGAGGTCTTTGCTTGCCTCCCAGGAGAAAAAGCTGGCCATAAGTACTTAATTCTAGAAAGTTCATAGCTGACAATCTGATATCAGAGGGATTTCCAGTGGGAAATCACTGCCTTCCTGTATTCTGGAATATGATGTCTGACCATGTTCAACTCTCAGGGGTTAGGCCCCGTCTCTATTTTCAGCTTCTCAAAGCAGCTAGCCTGCTCAAGCAGCTGACTCCTGCTTATCTATTTTTTTAACATTATCTCTTGTCTTGTCATGGTAGGCAAAAAATGCTTGCAGATTGCAGGAATGGAAAGGGTGCAGTTTGTTTTTTAATATAGTTTATTGAAATCATGGGCCTATGGCTCTGCACTTACCTACTGTAAACATCTGTCTGATTTTCAGAAATAAATACAGAGAATTTCTAAAGACCTCCCATTTTGCTGCTTCTTATTGACAATTTTGCCCTCAAAACACAAAGCCATATTTCAGTGTATCAATGAATTGTATTTTAACACTTGGCAGAACTCAATGATCTGTTGCAGAAGACAGTCCCAACCTCTCCCAAGAGCACAGCGGGACAACCGTGGCAAACTCCCTCATTTCAAGTTTAAAGAACAAGCAGGTAGAACCACTGTAACATTTCTACCGTAAGGATAAGCTTAAAAGAATATTCATTTAGGTGTATAACACAAGTGTTTAATCTTGAAGTAATATAGACCCTGACAGGGTTTCAAGATTGACATTGCCTAGCCAAAAGGTGGATTACTCTGGGTAGCAAGTCGTGTGTCCACTCCCCAACCAACCTCAACAGAGAATGGCAGTATGATCACAAGGCAGCTAATACATTCAGATTCAAATCTGAATCTTTTGTTGTCTTTGACCAAGATGCCCCCAAAAAATTACAGTTGCTACTGTTATTTCCATTAGGGTTAATAGTATTATTCTGTACATTATTACTCTATTTTGCAGAGGTTAAAGAAAAAAATTTCATCACGCTAACAAGCATCTAATTCAGTAAGGAAATTTATCTCATTAGAACTGCGTTTAAAGATTTAGTGAAGTTATTAGTGATTATTTAGCTGGCGCCCATAAAAAAAAATCTGTGAAAAAAATCAACCAAAGTTATTCAGTTTTAATTATCATCTCCTTCAGCATAAGAACACCAAAGGATGGAAATGTAATGCTAAATGTAATAAAAAAGCAACCGTGTTTGGATAATATTGCAGAAGAAATCGAATATTGTGAAGCATGGAATTACACACCAGAAATCTCATATAAATTTAAATGAAAAGTTCTAATGGGAGGCCTTTTAATCTAATGAAAACATATGAATTTGCAAAGGACAATGTCTCTCATTTAAGCTATCAAATTTGATAAAATGCTCTCAGAAAGGTTTAGGTCTAATTGTATTTTCAAAAAATAACAGTTGACAGAGAAATGTAATAATCTTCTTGAAGAGAACCAACAAAAAAATTAATTAAACTGGGATGCTACAGAAGAGAAAATGAGGCTGATATGCGCCTTGTTTACCAGAGTAGAAACACATTCAGCAAAGTTGACATTGAAACATCAAAATTGTTTTATAAGTATTGTTTCATCAGTATATGAAATGTTCAAATGACTACTTCTTGAAATATCCTCTCTTCATGACTCGTCAAGTTTGACTATCTACAATTAATCCAACACATACCTATAAGCCAAGGTAACACTAAGCAATGACTTCCCTCAGATACACTTCTTTCGGTGACAAATATTCATATTAGATAATTGATTAATTAGACCCTGTTAGGTAAATGATCTGACATTATTTATCCTGTTAATAACAATGATAAATGAAGCACTTTATGCTTGCATAGTTCTATATGGATCCTAGCATTATTTCTTTAGGCTTTCTGGCAAGGTTAGAAACCCGCTTTAATTTATTAATCTTTTCTAAGCATGTCTTAATAAAATGAATGCAATAAGTGACGATGCCTGATGATACTATAACACTAATCATCATGTTTCTTAAATAAGTTTGTATTATTTGGTTTGTTTATAATGATAAAAACTACTTGGAGAAGTGAAGTGAACAGTTCCATACACATATTGCACTGATTATGTCAATGTCTCCCTTACTCTCAAAAAAAGTGAAATTATATTTTTTCTTAGATAAAAGGAAAATAGTGCTCCCTTTTAGCATTATGATGTAGTAGTTGAGTAGACATTGAAGCACGTATTTTTTACCAACCACACTATTTCTTAATATGATTAAATGTATGTTGTTTGCTCCTAATTTGGTATTATTTTTAAAATGTGCAGGGAATGTTTGGTTTTATAACCACATTTGAAGAAACGCAGGCATTATCCACTTTTGTTCTCTAAACCATCTTAGAGCTAATTTTGACTTCAAGCAGACTTCTGATACAATTAGCTATATAAGTTTTAAATATCAAAGAATATTCTAGACTTATTCTGTTTGAATTATACACTAGGTCTTGAAGAAAGTTTTAAAGGACTTAGCTCATTGGAAGTCATTATGCTTTTCATGGGCAGTCAGAACAAATGTTATTAAAATGAATATCTCAGTAAGACTCAATTATTTATCACAGGTTTTGCTTATAATGATACCACTTTCCTTTTTTACATCCTGACAAAATTTTGTATGAAATAATAGTTATTCACAAGCTAGTATTATTTGACACAGCAAAGAAAAAGATTTTCCTTTGCCTCACAGATTATTTTTTTTATTTTGCTGTGCTTTCTAAGGAGGGAATTCAGTCTTTGTGTTGAAAGAGGTTTTGGGAATTAGGTTTCCAGAAGGGGATAGTAGATGTGACTAATTTGAAAAAAAAACTCTTTCTTCTGAATACCTATAGCTGGACACACTGAGCTCAAGTCTACAAAATTACCATTAACTTCAGGACTACAGGAAAAGCATAGCCCACAAACCCTGAGTATGTTATTATGAAACAAGGTACATATGTAGGTTCCCAATGACGTGTTGTCCATGTCTAAAGTAACTGAAGATGTTTCCTTAAATTCGTTCTACAAATTACTTACCAACAACAATTAAGTAAAATTTTTGTATTTTTATAAGCAGTGTTCTTGTAAGATTTTAGCTACTCTTAAAAAAAGATATGCTTTATAATGACCATTTTCAAGTATGAAAAATAATGCCTAAATGTGTGCTATAAGCTTCCTTTGCATTCAATTACTCTTCACGATATTTTGCTAAATATCAAGATTTCCTAGACAGTCCTGTTCATCAGATCATGAAAGCAGCTCATTCTTCTTAGCAGACCACAGCAGTCTGAACTCAAATGTTCTGATCTGTACAGCTTGGTTGGCTTTGTAACAACCCCAGAAAAACATTCAGACGTGTATGCAATTGTGTGAACAAAAGATTCTGCAATCGTTATATCTAGAGATTGCATTCATGGAAGAAAACTCAAGTTTGGGAAAAGCTGCACATCTTTTATGCTCAATCTCTTCTTTAGCACCCTTCTAGTATTCCTTTCAGATGCAAATTTCCACTCCTTAACTGCCGTTGTCCCTTCTTTTCATCAAGACTGAGATCCTTAACTTATTAACACACCTGCTAATTGTGTCACACATGCACACACACTTTAGTGAGGCGACATGTTGTCTCTCCAGTCCTGGTGATGAACCTGTGTCCTGCTTTCAGCTAGGACAGTGTTAATTTTATTTCTAGTGGTTGTGGTGTTTCATATTTGGTATGAAAAGAATGTCAATAAAGCATATTGTTTTAGTAGTTGCCAGGTATTTTTTATATTTTTCAATTACTTTTTTCAGCTTCCCATAGAACGATGAAATGGGCAAGGGAATATTCTGTACCATAGATGTCATGCTCAGTACATAAATGGGGTTAGCTGGGGCCGGGTACTTGTGATTACTGCTTAGGAAGGTATCAGTTCACCAGGTGGTGAGAGTGACTTGTGTCATCATCATCATCATCATCATCATCATTATTGTTATTGTACCAGTAAACTGTCTTTATCTCAACCCATGAGGTTATTCTCCTTTCCCTTTCCCCTCCTTTTCTCCCTCTTCTCCCTGCCCTTCAGGGGGAAGGGGAAGAACTGCACAAGTGGCTGTGTGGTCCTAGATGCTGGCTGGGGTTAAGCCACAACACCCTGACCCTCCCAGCTCAGCCCAGCCTGGCTGACCTTACTGCTTTCTATGAGGTACAACATCCTTTTCCATCCCATGAGGCAATGTTCAAGCAACATTTCAAAGCTTTTGCATACACAAAATTTTACATATCCTTGGATGACATTTTGTATAACTGTTTAATTTGCCTGCTCAACATTTGTTGTATTTCCCATTCTTCAAAAGCAATGTGACTGAGCAGCCAAGGTGAAAGCTGCCAGTTTCTCTTTTCTTGATTTCCATATTCTGCATCCATAGGACCACTATGAGAGGGGGACAGTGCCCCTTTCTAGAGGAGATGGAGGGGCAGCAGGAAATGTCGCGAGCCACCAGCAGGAGTAAAGACCAGAATGTTGTTAAGAAGACCTGGGAGTGGACACGCAGACAAACTTAAGGGTGACAGAAGCAAAGTAATATTAGGCATTCTGTAGACTTTGTTGTAAGCCAGAAACTAGATTAAAAATAAACCTTAAGGGAAGAGTCTATACCGTGAGGACAAGGGTGGGGGAGGAGATTTGTTTGTAATTTCTATTTTAATTTGTTATATCTGACAGATCTGACTTTTGTTATTAGATACCTCATACCAGTTTGTGTCATGATAAAACCTAATTTTGCAAAAACAAAGTTCTTTTAGTTTCCTGAATGCTGCAGGAGTAGCACTGAAGCCAAGGCACATCAAAGCTTCAGCCAGCTTGGGCTCCTTACACCAACAATTTCACCTGTCCTCTGCCATGCATACCTCCGGGTTTTCATAAACAAACATTCTTCTATAATTTTTTCCCATATAAATCTTCTCTGGGCAAACTGACCAGCGGAGGACACATTAGAAATTGGACATGCTACATATACCCTAAATATCATGTTATTAAATAAAAATTTTAGAGGGCAAACACACACATAAAGAAGAGACTGACAGCCAGGTGCTACATAAAGTAGATGCCTCTATACTCTAGAGGAGTTACTCTAAATCAGTGTGGATGTGAGGCTATTCAGGTTTAGCCCCAGGGCTAATTTTAAGTCTATGGCCGTTATATACTTAGCAATATAGACATGGTCATTAAATCTCAGAGACCGGGCAGGGATCTTTTGGAGAACTAGACAACTACAGCTGAGCAGCCTAAATGTTTTTCTTATAAACAGCCAAAAGTGATTAATTTGGTTTCAAGGAAGATTCTTGATTTAACATTATTTAAAAATCCATTTTCCACATTTCATTCTCAAAAATCAAACCAAATATTTGTCATTTATTGTAAAATAGAAATTTATAAATGGATTTGGCAACTTTTATTTAGAAAGAAATACCTTTTATTTCAAAATGAAACTTTCTTTTGTTTCTGTTCACTTTTAGTTACTTTATCCTCTGAACATTATTCCATTATATGTCAAGAGGTGAATAATGCAATACTGTGCACTACGGCATATTACATCTTTTGTACTTTGTTTTTCAGTTTTAAAATACTAGGATAAATGTGACCTAGGATAGATGAATGGAAACATCCTAGTTTCTAGATGAGTGCATTTTTTCATGATGAGAAATGTCTGGATCCAAAGGCCATAGAAATGAACAGAAGTCTTGCAGTTCATGTTGAGATGCCTTGAACAAATCAGAGAAGGGCAGTGTTTGACAAAATCAGCCTTAGCTCAGGGAGACTAATCTCCCAAGACTCCCGCTACAGCTGATGGAAAGACAGAAGTATGTCTACAGGCAATTCAGAAGAGGATTCTATAATCCTCAGAAAAGGAATCCTGAATCTAAGTTTAGATTCTGCTTTGCCCTCAGAAGGAACCTCTCTCTTCCTATTGATTATGCTGAACCTGGGGAGATTAACTGCCAGAGACAATAGGTAATCTTTATGTTTACACCCCAAAGTTCAAACTCTTCCACTATAACTCAGACACAAGCTGATCTAAAGTGTAAACTCAAATGTTGGTGTCAGTAGCAGTTCGTTTGACTTATTTTTACTTGTAAAATTTTATAACTTGAAATATTAAATCATGTTAATTTTTGGACCCCAGTCACGAGTAATAGACAATAAATACAATAGTATTAATATATTAACATGTATTTTTATAATCATATTTTATATGTACAAGTGTATGCATACTTTGAATTTGGGGAGAAAGAAGACTTTTAATGAGTTTTTCTTGAATAATTATTTTGTGACTTATTTTTCCTTAATCAAAGTGATTTAATAAGGAATTTTGGCTTCATCAAGGCAGGATTTACTGGGTAGGTTCAATAAAAAGAAAAAAGAAATCCAAGTAGTTCTGCTTTTAGATAATTTTCACTTCTGTTTATTTCATTCTCTATGTGAGACTGGGACATTTAATGAACATTGACAGCACTGCAGCAGTAACAACTACACCTCAGCAACCTCCATGAAAGAAACCCTAGTGTTGGAAATTAATTTCTTACAAGGTGACAACTCCATTTTCTTTTCACTTCAGCAGATGAAAAACTTACTGCTTGGTTTGGGGTGCATGCAGCTGATAGCACCATGAATATTCTGTCACAATTGCATTCCCACTGCTCTGTGCCAATGACAAAGCAAAAGGCAGCCAATATGGCAGTCCTTATGAATCATTGACATAAGATGTGAAGAAGATCAAGTAATTCTCTAATCAGCCTTGCTATCAGTTGATCCATCCTTGTTCCACAGAGTGCATTTTCTAGAACTAATGTCTCAAGTGATGGGGCTATCACAATTGCTCCTTGAGGTTATCCACAGATAGATACGAAGCATTCATTCTTATTTAACCCACATTTTCTTTTAATTTAACTGCTGTGGTGGGTTGACCTTGGCCAGCGGCCCAATGCCTACCCAGCTGCTCTCTTGTTACCTTTCCTCAACAAAACAGGGGAGAAAATAAGATGAAAATGCTCATAGGTCTAAAGACAGGGAGATCACTCACCAATTACTGTCACAGGCAAAACAGACTTGACTTGTGGAAGATTAATTAATTGCTAATTAAAATAGAGTCAGATGGTAAAAAGCAAAGGCAAGAACGAAAACATTTTCCCTCCACCCCCTTTCTCCCAGGCTTCCCTCCTTCACCCCCTGCTCCTCTACCTCCTCTCCTCCTGAACAGCACAGGGGGATGAGGAATGAGGAGTCATGGTCAGCCCATAACAGCTCCTCTCTGACCCTTCTTCCTCCTCACACTTTTCCCTCCTTCTGCATGGGCTTTCCATGGGCTGCAGTTCCTTCAGGGCACATCCACTTGCCCTGGTGCGGTGGCCCCTGTGGGCTGCACTGTGGGTATCTGCTCCACTGTGATCCTCCATGGGCTGCAGAGGGACAGCCTATTCCACCACGGTCTCCTCCAGGGGTTGCAGGGGAATCTCAGCCCCAGCACCTGGGGGACCTTCTTCCCCTCCATCTTCTCTCACCATAGGAACAGTCTACAGGGCTGTTCTCACTCCTCACTGCCTCCGCAGCATTTTACCCTTTCTTAAATATGTTGTCACCAAGGTGCCACCACCTTGTCTGCGGGGCTCAGCCATGCCCTGTGGTGGGTCGGTTGGAGACAGCTGGAACCGGCTGTGTCCAGCACAGGGCAGCCCCAGCCTCTCCTCACAGAGGCCGCCCATGCAGCCCTGCACTGCCAGCGCCTGGGCACCTGCACCCGGTATACACGCATGCCTTACAAGACTATAAAAGTCTTCATCTCCTTGGTGTCATATCTTGACCTCACTAACACCCGTGACAAAACTTCGGTACCATTTTTAGCTGTAGCATTTGGGTTTGCTTCGTCAAGACAAACTTATTTAGTACTTTTAAACTTCCCTTAAAAAGGGGGAACTTATAAACCTCCTTGCTTATAAACTTCCTTCCTCATAAACTTTCCTTGTCTGTTCTTCCAACACCTTCACTGTTATTGCACTTGTAACAGTGACTGCAAGAATGGAAATCCTTAAACTTGCAACTACATATATTACTGTTTATCCTTACTATCTTTTGTTTATAATTCCTTCATTCTCAGCCTGCAACAAATCATTTCTATCGATCTGAATTGGTTAAGTAAGATTTCATAAAATTCTGATTATAATGCTGTATTAAAATCCTACTATATCACAGCTAACCTTTCATCTTCATCTTTTGAGCAATTTTGTCCAAAATCTTTTGTCTTCTAGCAAGGTATTTCAAGGATGCTCATTAATCTAGACTTCAGTTAGCTTTTTTGATTTTGTCATTCCACAGTTTTAGCAGTTTCATTTTAAGTAACAGTAATTCTGAAGCAACTGGGTAGTTTCGCAACAATAGTACTGGAAACCTTGGAGACCAAAATCAGCAACATTTGAGGAAAGGGCTGGTGAGTACAGCCAAGAGAGAAATGATAGATGGAAAGAAAAATCTTCAAGATAGAAAGGAAGAAAAAGAATAAAATTGCTGAACACTTCCTTGATTGAGCTAAAGAATAGGCCATCAGTGATTTTAGCCAATGAAATGGATGAGGTTGAAACTCATTTGGAAAAGATGAAAAAAGCTGAAGGAGAAGGCTAGATTATACATGTTTTGCACACAACTAATTTCCCAGGATAATGCAATTCCATCTGCAGGCAGATGAAGTAGTATAATACAAAATAAAACAAAAAATACATTTTTACATTATGCCTAATACTGTTAAAGCAAAGCAGATCATAGAAATCCATGAGGCTGTGTTTAATAATGTTTAATAACATATACCAGGACTGGGGTGGTATTGTCTTTTGCTTAAATAACTCCACAGTGAATGTTCTTACGTGACTTGAAAGAAATGAACAATGATGACCATCGATAGAAAAACTGATTGAGAACAGTACAGCTACTAGTCATTCTTTGGACCTTTCAGAGGACCTAAACTGGGAAAATGTGTCATGACTGCTCAAGTAGGGATTTCAGAGACAGATTTAAGGACTACAACACACAGGAGGCACTTTACCTTTAATGAACACACACATCATTAACAACCTGTCATGTAACAGATGTAGAGCACACAACAAATACTTAGAGACACTATTCCAAGGAGAGCAAGTCACCATATTTTTTGTCCTTTTGATATACAGCTGTAATTAGAAACCCTACATTCATTTTATGTGACGAATGTTGCATTATGATTGTATCTGTTCTAGGAGCAGTGATCAAACTTTTGTAGGTATCATTCTGTATCTTTTAGTGTTTTACATGTGAAAAATAGGAAAGCAGCCTATTTTCTTACAGATGAAACAAAGATGTGAGTTAAAGGTGACCTGCAGTTTATTTTTAAGCAACTATATGTGGGGTTCATGTGCCGAATGTCCCAAATAGGAAGGGTAATGGAAACAATCATCACATAAATGATTTAATATTTTTTGCATCTATGCAGCACGGGTCCCTTGAAATCCAGAACAATGTACTCGTTACCTGATGCACCAACTTTCCTGTACTGTGCAATCTGACATCACTCCTACAAAGGAATCTCAGTTAACCACAGTGAAAGAATTTGGGTAAGTAAAGGAATTTTATACTGATCAAATTTAAGAGATCAAATTTAAGATCAAATTAATTCACATGAATACCTTAAGGTCCAGAATGCATGCTTTGCTGATCCAAAAAATAGGCTATATGGTCACTATTTTACATATTTATACAACGTACCAAGTTTAAAAAGACTGTAGAATTCAACTTTATTAAGTCTAGAAAGTTTTCTGCTTCTCCCATGTATTCAGATGCTAAGCCACATTTCCTTGTGGCCGTAACTAGGTTATCAGATCATCCAGACAGAACCTACATGTCTAGTTGCTAATTATTCTTTATTACAGTTCATATTATTTCTAATATATATGAGCAATTTTCAGGAGTTACAATCACTTTTATTACACTACCATTACCATTTCATATACCCAGTGGCCTTTTATAACTGCAGAAGAAAAAGAAAAAAAAAATCTTTAATTATGAGGAATATCTCAACAGTTAACTTTTTAAAGAAAAGATTGCAGAAAAATTTGTCACAACCCTGTTAGAATTTAGAAGAATTTTTTTTTGTGTTACAGAAGTACAGCCCAGACATGCTTACTGACCCTGAATAGAGCCTCTGGCATTTAAATTCTGCAGTTTAAGGACACAATTTGTTTAAGTTCATTAAAACCTTTGAGAAGTAGCAGTTTATGGGCTCTTTACACAAGGTACAGCAATTTGATTTTCATATAGTTTGGCACTTTGTCTCATTACCCTTCCATCACTGTGAACTTTACAGCAGTTGACAAAGAAGTTGCCTCATATACAAAAAGCATGAAATCTATGTAACATATATAAAGCCATTCATAAGAAATCTTGTAATAAACTAATATTCAAGCAGTCAGATGAGGACTTTACTATCTACCAAACTACAGTACGCTCGTTGCCTTTGTGCTATAGTTAAAGTTATGCAGAGATTACATCCATCATACAGTCAGTACTCAACAGCATTTCATGTGATTTACTTTGCTAAGAGAAACGCTTCTGACATAGATGGACAAAACCTACAAATCAAAGAGAAAGCAATGACCGGTGTTGTCATGTCACAGTGACAAATTAATCTAAAACTGCATGAAAAGGTAACCCAATAGTTTCCAAGCTGCTCCACTTCTGGAATTGCAATCTTCCTTCCATTGGCAAAAAACTATATTCACAATTACTTAGCTGGAAGCAGAGGGATCTGTGCTTTGGTCTTCTAGGAACTACTTACACACTATATGGAAAAATATATTTTAGGCACCCAAAGGAAGTGTTGAACACTGGAACATAAACTCTCCTTATATACTGAAACACTATCTTTTAATGTCTATTTTTTAATACAACATCAGAAAGTAATTATTAGTCTTCCATTTGGTAAGATGAATAATCTTATTATCAGGAGTTTTTCACTCTGCAGTGGCCTACAACAGTTTAGTCAGTCCTGCAGTACTTCCCTGAATCCCCTCCTGTTTATTGTCATGGCATTTTTTGAGAGGACATTTGAGAATTGTCTTATGTAATAATAAGAATTTCCAGTGATATTTTAACAGTGGTAGCTCAAGGTTTGTTCTTTATGCCATGAAGAATGAAGTCCCTTAGATTAAAGAAAGCCACTTCAGGTCTTTAAATTCTTCCTGAATTGTATAGGTAGTTAAGGAGTCAGTCATCCATTTTACAGCACGATTTCGTGATCTGATATTTGTAAATTTGTTCTATCTGCATATCAGCTGAGCAGTTTATATTTGTAGATGCTATTCTTTCCTAAGCTTATTCATATAAACACTTCTATCATGGTTTTTTTTTTCCAAATTGTCCCTGACTCAAGAAAAGATAGAATTGGGTTTTTAAGAAAAAGTGCCGCCCCCCCTTACTATTTTGCCTAAATGATCCTTCCTAAAAGAAGCACAAATGTTGATTTTAACATTCCAGTCATGTGAATCATCCCCTCAGGTTTCTGGTTTACCAACCAGGTTGTGTTTATGCTTATAAATAAGCAATTCCAATTCTGCTTGTTCATTACCCAAGCTCCTATCATTGGTGTATAGGCAATTAAAGATTAAAGAATTTCTTCTCTCTTCGTCCTTTGGTGTCTTGATTAATTTTGTTCTCAGCATCACAATTCTGTGCTGAAAGTTCATGTGTTTCCTCTTTTCACCCTTTGCTTTTATTTGATGTCATCCTAACTACTTCCCTCAGCAATGTTTTCTAAAGAACATCAGAAGGTTTTAAGGACTTCCTGATGCCTATGTTGAATTCTCAGAACTGATTGCCATTTTATTAGCACGGTAACACCTTAATAGAAATCCACAGTTGGCTGGCAACCTAGTATGCTATGCCTATGTGTTTATTTCTGAAGGAAGCAAATAATCTAATTCAGGATTGTTGATATTGTGCCACATTTCCTATATATTTCACCAGAATAAGTTCTGGTACCATAAAATACTAGCAATCCACTTGGAGTTGTGTTATATGTTAATTTTTAACTAGGATACTACTGGACTGTGCTAGGACAGACTGAATCGGATGTCACTTCATATCAGTAAAGATCACGCTCAAATTCCCATTACAGCAAACTGAAATAAATTGTGACATGGTGGTATGATTTCCTTTCACCAAGCTGTCAGGCTACAAAAGCTGCACAATTCACAAAAACAATTATCTTCATAGGCAGTCATTCTTAAGTGTGTCATTTCTTAAGAAAATTTTATAAATAATTCAAGTAGTGACTTTAATTAGTGTTTAAATGATCAAAAAGATATCTCTGCTTAAATAATGGTGTAATTTTACCAGCAACTGTTTTACCACCATGAAAATCACAGAAATATAAAACTATTTTATTCTAAACAAACTTGAACAAATACAAACAAGTCACTATATTCTTCTGTAGGTAAACTCGATAGCTTCAGTCATGCAAGCAGGGTTTACAGCATATCTTTTGGGAGTATGCAAGAATCTTCATAAACCTTAGTTATATATTTCACAGTTAGCAGATATTCTTAAGACTTACCTGTACATCTTGATTCAACTTCCGTAAAAGTCAACAAAATGTCTTCTGTTGGTAATGATTGGATGAGAAAAGGTCCCTATTAACGAGACTCTTGAGGACCTCTGACAAGATGTTTTGATTAACATTTTGCAGCTATTATAACCATGGTATATAATTCTTGCTCCATGGAAATCAGTGAAAGTTTTTGCTCCTGACTTCAGACATGTTCTCTGTCTTAAAAGGTGTGATTTGGCTGCCCAACTAGAGATAAACAATATCACTTTTGGCATGCTTTGATATGGCACATGATCATATGTCACTCCAGAAGGACACTGAACCCCAGTAGACCCTGTGTCATATCTGTCAACCCCACATAAATGTATGAGATACAGAATACCTGAAATAACCCTATATGTCTGTGTTTAGGACGCTAAATTTTACCCAAAGCGTTTATTAACTTGTGCGTGATATATAAGTCATGAGGAAGATGAAAAACAATTCCATTTTTATATAAATATTTGCATTTTTAATATAACTTAGGCATGAACTTGTTCAGCCAAGCCTTCTTTTAAGTAGCAATGCCTTAGGGAAAAAGAAGAGGGAACAGAAGATGGGAAAGAGGAGATCTTAGCAGGTCTAAATTTTATTTTATTTTCCATGGGAATTAATTCATATTCTTTTTCCTAAATTTGATTACCCAATAAAATATTTTAATTTGTATCTACTTGCCTCCAAGTCATCTTACTCTATTTTTCTCTTTTCTCTTAAACTTCATATCCTCTGTTTTCTCACTATAAGAAGCTGGCCTTACAGTTAGTCCTCTGTTAACCTGGTCTTTTTTATATATTATAAGGCAACTCAACTTAATTTCAATCTCAGTAATTTCAATAACATGTACAGATGTTTTTGGCTACAGACACAAAGTCATCCGTTACAAAATGTTCCTTTAAAGTAAATGAATTTTATGCCTTTATGACACATGATTAGGTATCTCTACTCAAACTACCTGCAGGTGAGCTGCATGTATGTATGAAGAACAACAAATTATCATGCAGACACAACAGTTCAAGTCCTAGAAACTATACAGGGACATTGCTATACTACTTGGACTCCTATTTCTACTGTTGTCACATACCTTTTCCAATTATTATAAAATTTTTAATTTTCCAGTGGAATTCTAAAATATCTGAGACAATTCCCTTCAGACAACTATGTTCCTCCAATGGCATTTAGTAGAATGTAACCAACTTTTTACAGAAGCATGGTTTCCCACTGTCAATGCTATCTGACTCTGTCTAAGGGGCCAGAGGGGTAGGGGTAAAAAAAAAAATCAGTTCTAACCCTTCTCTGGTCCTCTGTTTTTTTTTAAAAAAAAAGAAGCAAACATCAGCAGTTCTGAATTATCAGATAACATGCTGCACTGATAGATAGTTTCCTTCAAATGAAATAAGGTGAAAATCAGCTCTAGAAAACAGAATTTGGGGACATAAGTGTCTCTACATATAAACTAAGTGTCAAAGGTCCTAGCATAGTTCACAGGGTCTTACTCAACACAGTGAGTGGAGTCCAGGGAACTAGTCAGTTGACTGAATGTAGGTGACTACTTTAGCATGCGAAGACTCGCTCTCCACTGATCGTACTGATCAATTTCCATAATGGGAGATGAACACCCAGCTAACATGCAGGCAGAGCATTCTTAAATACAGCTTGGAACAGAGTCCTTGTTTCAGCTGCCGACACATAGATATTTAGTACCACTGAGACAACCAGAGTATCTGAGGCATTCATGCAAAGGCAGCAAACAACACTCAAAGTCTGAACCCACTGAAGGTCAGGTTGGGCACTGTAAGGTACCTCAGACAGCTGTGTTTAGGCAACTGAATTAAGCCTGTAGTGTCTTGCTTTAAAGCTTTGACTAAAATTTTTTCCTGGTCTTTATAGGCAGAGCAGAACGCAGGCTGGTCTAGATTTCAGTTCTGTGATTATTACTGTTGATGCTAAAGAAGACTATCCATATTATGTCTATCCAATTGGCTCCCAATATATTATAAAAGCATACTATTGACAAACAATAGTCACAGGAGTTTACAATGTAATCTTAAAAGCAGTGAAATGCCTGCTAATGGACTTAGTGAGGATTTTATTCACAGGAAAGCAGATTTCCAAAACAGAGTAAAGTTTTTTCTTTCACCAGTAAAAATTCTTGTAAATTGTAAAGATTCTTGCACTTGTAAAGATTTGCTTTGAGTAAGCGGAGGTTATCAATATGAGGCTGGTAATATCCTTAAATGAGTGCGCTCACAAGCATCTCAGAATGCATTATTCCCATGATCCACAAATTTTCAAACTAAAAGGTGTTAAAAGGAGACAGAGTGAGGAATTTAAAACAAATAAGCAATTGCTTATATTTCAGATAAATCAAACTTTGTTCCTTACAGTATCTTGCAATGTTACAGCCCTGGTGGTGAGCTGAAGATACATGCAATGCAGGGGTTTGGGGGATTAGTCTTCTTAGTCCAGCCAATAGTGTTGGAAAACAGTTTTCTATGTTACACAAAGAAGTAACACTCATTTTTCATGGGGACATTGAGTTCCTAGGAAAAATCCTAATATTCTTCAAGATAGTTTTGAAGGACAAGAGAAGAGATCTACAGAAAAAATTTGAATTATCTGTTCTTTGTCTCACATTGTTGTTTCATGAGTAAGTCTTATAGAGAAAGAGGAAAGTCACTTTGCAGTCCTCTTGGGATACAGCAATCGTGTATGAATCCATAATGTCCTCTCATCCATGCATCACTGGGGAGGGAAAAATCAAAGTAAGCTTTCTCTTCCAGCCCTGCAGTGTGCTTTCTCTTTTTGCTGATTACATGCTCTCTTTACTTTTGAAATAATATTAAAGACACATAATAAAAACTTTAACTATTTAATTTAAACCATGTTGTTTGTCTTAAGCAACATATACAGAAATAATCCTCCACCCCCCAAAACAAAGTCCCAGCAAACAAACAAAATCAGCAATAGCTACCATGAATTAGGAAAGTGTTTTACATTTCCTTCAGCATAAAACAGGGAAAAATAAATCCCATCAGTAAGTAAATGAAGTGGATCTCAGCGTAACCAATCTATGAACTGAAAATTAGTTTAATTCCCATGGTGGGAAGGTTAAGAGATTCATAGATTAGAGGGCCAGAAGGGACTGTTGTGATCAAATTTATAAACTTATGCAGAGATTTTCAAAGGCACAGAAGACATTTGGGTACCTAATTCCCACTGACTTACAAAAAAAGTTGGATTTTAATTGTAACTTCATTAAAAAACTCCCCTTTCAAAGAATAGTAATTTGACCGATACCCTGAATCCTAAATCGTGATGCATAATGGTCAATGTCACCCATGATTCAATGATCAGTGTGTCAACATAGTCAAAATGCAAACAAAATGTAGCACCCTCAGTCCCAATATTTTCCCTCTGACATTACCTGCAGAGGAGCTACAAGAAATTTGAGCACTAGATCTATTCACAGACCCAGGCAGCCATGGTGGTGGTGAAAGTACCTTTAGATTGAAACAGGAAATGCAACTTTTGGACTGTTTTCTATCCGAAGCAAGCAGAAGTACATCCAAAATCTTACACCTTGAGGGAAAACACATTTCTTATTTAATTCATTTGCTAAAACTATTCCTTCTCCATGCAAGATGACATCATCACATGATAAATTACAGTTTTTCAAGCTTACTAGAGCACAGGCAAGATTTACTGCATTAAACATGGAAGGAGTTAAATGCATTCCAGTTACAAAGAAGGGTGATCCTTGAGCAGGAAATGGCACATTCATAAAAAGCTTGAGGAAATTTGTTCATCTCTTAGAATAAACTCTTTCTCCACAGTCTACTTCCTATATTTAAATACAGTTTATCTCAGTTTTAAAAATAACATTTAAGAATTCTAATGTAACAACAGGGAACAGAGGAACAGAGGAAGTTTTACACTGGATGAGACACTGATCCATTTATTCCCAGTATCCGGTCTCCAACAGTGGGTGTTAACAGGAACTCTTCTTTTGTTAGATATATCTGGTGTCTCCTAATGAAAGTTTTAAAACTCTGGTTGTATTTCTCTTCCATTAAGTTTTGCTACATTCACTTATTTATTTATTTCATCATTACTGGCTATGCTTTCTGAAGTGTTGCCAGAAACACAACTGAATATTTTTTTTATTCCAACTTTGCTGGCTCTGAAGAGCCAGCAGCTGATGGCTGTCTCCAGCAGTAATATTTTCAAAATTCCTGTTGGTCTGAAGGATTCTCTCTAGTTTCAGACAGAGAAAATTTAAGACTGGGAATACTCGTAGAACTGAAATTTTCTTAATATGGAAGAAATTTTTTTCAGTGGAGCTGCTTCAGTCACCTTCCCAAGGTGACTGACATACAAGCTCTGACTGCCGATATGCTGAGCTCCAAAGAACAAAGGAAAAAAATCTCAGCAACGTGTTTGCTATCTAAACATCTACAATATCGCTACATTCTCAAAAGCTGAAGAGAAGTTTTTATACGTTAGTCAGTTCCATCTACGGTCTGGATTCTTTACTTTTACCTGCATTACTGAACTTGAGCTCTGAAATCACACTTTTGAGTAATTCTGGCCAGCAGCTACTTAATCTAACAAATGGAAATAAAGAGAAATTGATCTGATTGATGTGTTTTAGTGGCAGAAAAAGTAGTGTCATCTTTTCTGAGAAGCAGGATTCCCAGTCAAGCATCCTATCCAAAAAAGTAGGCTTTACTGGCTTCAACAAATCATACTGATGCCTATTCTTAAAGTTCAGGCATACACAAACTAACAGTTTTGAAATTGTTATTAAATTATTGGAAAGAGGTAGTGCACTTTTTTCTTTGTCTTCTCCAACAACCAGCACCACCTTGTCTTTCTCTAGTACTGCTAGCTGTAATAAAGACTAAGAGAGCATACTGCAAAACAAAAACCTCTGTTCACAGACTTAATTCTATATTCTTCTGTAAAACATAGAAACAGTTTTTCACCCAAACCCCTCTTTAAATAATCATGCTCAGAAGAGCTGGATAAAAAATTATTTTTGAGTCTTGTAGGGAGGAATTATTTCTTATGTTCATTTTATGTAAGAACTTCCTTTCATTTTATAAGGATGTTTCATATCACTATAAGATTATTTCATTTGAATGTCCTACCATCGCTTATTAATACATGGGTTCTGTTATACAGACCTGATAATACGCCCCAAGTTGGATTTTCACCAGGCTGCTGTCGCCTTTCCCTTTTATTATATTGAATTCAAATCCTTTTAGGCTTTCTTTTTTTCAGATTTCCTCGCACACTCTCTCAACATAACTTTGTCCATTCTTCTCCACAGAAATTAGAAGTAATGACCCAAATGCCCTACCTCTCCCTTTGTGCCATCTCTCTTCACCCCTAGCCAGTGCTGACTTTCTGTTGATGCTCATATAGCTTAAGCATCCTTTTTTCTCAGAGATCATCATACCTGCGGTAGTAAAACCGTACATATTTTTCAGACGGCACTTTAGCTAATACAAGGAAAACACAAGTCTAAAGAAAATAAAAAATATTTTCACTGACTCCATTTCCTTATTGCTCTTGGTCCTCCAGTTGTTCTGTTGCTCGAAGTCCTCCAATTTGCCTCTGTTGAGGCAAATTCAGGCTAGCTCTGTTCTCTGCTGGCTTCAAAATGTTTGCAGATACCAGGATTTGTCCAAGGTAGCTGCAATTTCACCAAGTTTACACTGAATACAGAAAGATTCAACTCCGAGCAATCCCTCTTTATACAACAGCAATACCATTTACATGTTTAAACCAACATCAAGTATCACAGATCACATGGCTGGTCTGGAAGGACCCAGCAAGGTCTGTGAGGAGAACCTTCTAACAGCAGGGATCTCTCTCCCCTTCTCTCCCCCTCTCTTTCTCTCCTTAGCTACTTTTTCTCTTCTCTGGAACCAAAAAATTGGGGTTTTTTGTTGGGCTGCAATATGTTCTTTCATGCACACCTTGACTAAAATACTACTGTGCCATCAGTGTGTTGGTTTCATTACTTTATACAGGTGCTGAAACTTGATTTGCTAGACCTCATTCAAGCTCACCATGTAAGTAGTTTGCTTTTGATTGTCTGACTGGTTTTCCTGAGAATCTTAATTTTTCTTGCTTGCTTCCTGTGGACGTAAAAGCTGATCTACCTCAGGGGCAACTGCTGTGCTTACTCAGCAATATAATATTGTCTTGGAATTAATTTCTAGAAGAGACAAGAATAATCACAGAAACTACAGATGTGAGGTTCAGAGGCAAGCTCCAGTTTTTTTTTAACTTTGTTTTTAAGGACAGAAATTCAGCATTTCTGGAAAACAGACACATAATGAGTATAATTTAGAATATTCTTTCCTGGGGAGCTGGGAGAAGAATCTGTACTAATAAAAAATGCCACAGTATACTTTTTTAAAATCCTGAAAAGTGCTCAAACATCACAGTAACAGCAATGAGCTAAAAACCTCTATAAAAAGAAAAACAATTAGAAACATGTAATCTACATTAAAATACATTACATTTATCTTATTTTCATTTTATGTGAGTACAGAATGCACAGGCTGCAGTGGGAAAACAGCTGTAGCTCATTACGAACATGAAACATCAGGAATAATAGCCTGTTCTTAACCTTTTAGTAAGAACTTCATATATAATCAATATATATAAAAAAATATAATTCTTGAGATTAGTTCACCATAATGGAGTCTTTTTTTTCTCACATACTTCTACTTTTCCTCTATCCACTTATAATCCTCCTTTCTTGGTGTTCAAGAGAGAAGAGGAGAAGCATTAAAACACAAATTAGATATATTTTAGGTGCTTAATGACCCTTTAGAAATACACTGCTTTTACAATGTAATTATATTATGATAAATCTTTGCAGTTTGTAAATTTTTAAGTGTTAAAAGATTTATATATTAAGCATTTGGGACAAAATTATTTTGAAAAACATATTTTAAGAAGGTATTAAATTCATTTCTAAGCTGTCTTTAGTATCACTGTATTCCTTGATAAATAAATACATAAACACACTAAATTTTTTGTCTTATATTTCCCAGTAAATATATCTTCAGCTTCTTAACAGGGAAGAGGGAGAGAAAATATCAATTTCATGTGTGCAATGAATGATATTGCAGTGTTGTGGATGATTCAATGAACTAAATGTTCATCTCTTACTAGTCAGAAATGATTAAATCAGTCGCCTCAATCTTCTAATTTCACACACTTCTTTTATTCCAAAACAGTTCATTTGAAAACTACAATTTTGTCAATTTTTTAATGCTTTATCACATTGGTCACAACCAAACTACTGTGTATGACTAATTTGCATCCAATGAGAACTGCGTCCAATAGGCAAAACCTGTAGAAATGCCTTTTAACTTTATAACAACAGTCCTGAAGCAGATTTTATGGAGCAGTCTTGGTGACATGCTAAGGAGAATTAGCCTGTATTTTGAATTAGCACATATTTGCTATTGCTTTAGTCACAAATGAGTAATGATTATGGTAGCTTTCAAGTTCTGTTCTATAGCGTATTAGTAGCATGCATATTACTGGTATAAATGAGAAAGATAAGAAAGGTAAATTGCAAGAAAGGTAAAACTGGGGAAAGGAAAATTGTACCTGAGTTCTTTGCGGAGGTGTAACAAAAAAGCTGTAGCTTTCCCAATTAAGATGAAGTGATTTGGGGGATCTTTTTAACTTTAAGAACAGATAGCAGTCTTGGTTTTATTTAGGATCTCTTAGGTAAGCAGACTGAGAACCACCTCTCCTTTTTATGAAAGTAGAAAGATATTTTTGCTTCACACAGAAAGGTTTCTTTTCCCTTCCCAGATGATTTATTAAGAATTTGTACAAAGATTTCAGTCTCCTGTGAAGCCTCCTAATTTGTTCATCTTTGAGCATACACAAGGATGTAATAACCTAATATTTTTAATGCAAAAATATGCAGAAAATGCACTTAAAAATACCACAGGGACACTTAATACAGCCAAAAGAAATTGGAAAGGCACATCTGCATTTTGTTTTTCTCTCACTTAAGCCACCCTTTGAAATGGTGGCTTGGATATTACCAGTGTGACGTTCTGAATTCCTTATACCTTGTTAGTGAAATTTGTCTCAGAGATTTTCCTCTACATGCAGTCTGCCAGTACACAGGCCATCTTGAAAACATCCTTTAAATAGTGTCTTTCGTACATTGCTCTATTTTTTATTATTAATGCCTTTCAGAGGATGGGTTGTGAACACAGCTCTCTCTACTTTTCATGGACAGAACTACTATTCCTGGAGTTGTCAGCTCCAGCTGTGTCACAGAAGTCTAAAAATAAATGGATATACTGCAACCTGGTGAGACTGTTATACTCCTGTGGTGCTCATTCTCGCTCCTCAGTGAGTTGCACTAGTTCATCGGGTCTAGTCCAAAAGAAGTTCCGCCCTCCTCTCGTGTATTTGTAGAGAAAGGTTTTGAAGTAGTAGCCTCTTTCTTGGGAATGGGAAGGAAACTTCTCTGTTCTTGTTAAGCATATAATAAACGCACTGAAGATCCTTTCAAGTCTGCAGCAGTTCTGACATCGAATGGTGCCAGCACAGGCTATTTCTGCGAAGACCTAGATTGTGAAGGAATATATAATCAATCCATTCCTACAAATAAGTGGAACAAAAATCATTCAGTGAAAAACACTTTTTTTTCCCCAAAGCATACCTTCCTTTTTTCCCTTCATACCCATTAGTCTGCATCTTGTACATATGAGAGTGAGACAGCCTCTGAATCCAACCACTCAAGTGTCATTTACCTAGCTTTCCTTCTTCTGAGCAGCCTTCTGTAGGCATTTTTCCTATTTTGTCCAAACAATGTGGCATCTCAGTGTGGGGTTTCCGTACCAGAGGAAAGCAACACCTTGAAATAAAATCAAAGCCATGGCCTCAGAGTAAAAAAGTTAGTTTCAGAAATGTAAAGAGAGTGCATTAGATGTGTCCTCCCAGTAGTTTAAAAACAGAAAAGGGGAGAGGGTCTTAAATAATTTGAGTAAAAGCCAGCACAGTTAAAAGTAAGCACTAACTCAATTTTCTGGAAGAGAGAGGCAGAGAAAACAGATAGAATCAGTTGCCTTTATAAAAAGAAATATGTTGTCACTTGCAATAACCATCAGTAAGCTACAGTTAAAAAACAAACAAACAAACAAACAAGTTCTAACAAAAACTAACAACATTGCTAAAATTCAAAAAGTTGCTTCAAGGTTTTAAAATTTGGAAATAGAAAGCAAGATGTTATATATACTGTCAGCTCAGTGATTTGGCTTCAGCTTTATCTACGGCAAAGCAACAGGTCGAGGTTAAAAAATAGCCAGAAGACTCTTGCCTTTGGGGCCAGCAGGGATGAGAAGGATATGCCCTTCTGGACTCTGGGGAGGGAAGAGGTGCAGCTCACTTCTCTCTGGAGCACTCTCCAAGTAGATGTCCAGCTACAGCAATGACAATAATAATTACATTCTTGAACATGGCAGAATAGCTGAAACAACATGGGGCAGTATTAAAAAAAAAGGAAGAATCCTCAGGAGCTATTGAGTACCCTCTGGAAGGCTGAGCGTATGTGGAAGACCTAAGCCTGCTTGCGTTAGAAGTTTCCCTTAACAGTGAACAGAGGGATTTAAGACAGCATGTATAAAAACATGTGTTGTTGGAATCTAAGACAGTGGAAAGCAAAAAATGTGAATCATCATTAGTCATTATAAGAAAATAAAGGGATGTGTTCTGAATACAGACGAAGCCCTTGACAGAGGCAATGACAGCTACTGAAAAGAAAACAGAGCTCAGGCCTCCTTTATAATGATGGCACTACAACTGGGTTTTACATGAAGCATAGTCTGCTTGCTCCTTAGTTGTCATTTCTGAATCAGCTAGGGTCTGACACATTGCTGCTCCAACAAATAACTTATCATTGAGCTTACAAAAGGTTAAAGTTCTCTTTATTTATAGATCACAAGAGCAGAGCAGCAGTGAGAGACAGTACTCGCTATTCACGTTCATTTCTTGAAACTGTGTCCCTAAAAGTTGAACTGTGACACAGGCTTTTAGCCAAGGATGTTATTAGTACTCAGTCATTGCGGTGACTGTGCAAAGGTGTGCTGAACACATTCTCAGCTGCGCGGCTCCACAGAGAGCGCAGAGGGGTATCGTTCCCTCCAGCTCAGAAGTAACCCCATACCTCTGCAAGAATTGTAACGATAAGCAGAAACAGACTTGCCTACAGAAAGTAAAAATGCAACAAACAAAGCAACAGCAAAACAAACAAAGCAAGCCAAACAAACAAACAAGAAACCCCAAAACAGCAAAAACATGTCTTTACTCAGAATAAAGTAAGTTTAGAACAAACGTATTCTGAATGTGATTTTTAAAGAGAGTAGGGACACGTTTTCCGAAATCATTTTCATATTGTTCCTTGCTGGAGTGTGCAGTGACCCTTACCTCAGATTTCACATGTAAATTAGACTGTAGGAAATTAGCTCCAAAACCTCATCTATTTCCTAGTGTAGTGATCACAAATCTTTTCAGGTTGGTCTCGCTGATCCTCACCCCTATTCTGTTTGTCATCTTTCCCGCTCACTAATTTCTTGTCTTCCCCGACTCCTGTCTTCACAGAGGGATGAAGGATGACTTCCTGTCTTCCTGTGGGATCCAGCTCAGCTTCTGCCCCTCTCAGGTCTCTCCAGGACTCACAGCATCTTCCATATTTTTCCACAGGCAAACAAAAAGAAGAATAATGAAGGTTTTAATACTCCCAAGACAGTGACAGACACTTACGTCTCTTGTCAAGAGACTTCAGTGTGGAGGCTGCACAGAAATTCTGTAGGTAATAATCTCTTTTAATTGCATTACAGCATAAGACTGGAAGAAATCATTAGATTATTTTGCCTGACATCTTGGATATCACAAACTGTTATAACTTAGAACTTCATCCCATTTATGCCTTCACAGAGCTCAATAACTTGCATTTGACTAAAACAAATCTTCTCAAAAGGTATCTGGAAGAAATACAGAAATTTAGAGTTTCTCACTTCTTTTTGTAGTTCGTTCCACCACTTAATCATCCGTTAAAAACACCGTTAAACACAAAGGTTTATTTCCAGTTTGATTTTTTCTTACTGCAGCGTCTTGTTATTGGTTCTTTTTTTTCCTTTTTTCCACAAAATTAAAAAGCCCTTAAGTATATGGGGTGCTCTTACAAAATGATATTTAAACACTGTAATCAAACTGCCTGTAAATCTTCCTTTTGACAGATAAAACTGTCAGAATATCTCACTGGACTACATCTCTCTGCACTGCTTAAATCATTCTTGTGTTTTTTTTCTGTCCCACTTCCAATTTTTTAACATATTCATCAAAATACATAAACCCAAACTGAATCCTGCTTCGGCATCAGACTCCCCACTACAATATTCAGGAACAGTATAAAGACCATAGGAAAAAAAGGCAGACACTGAGGAATTATAGGTAATGGCCTCACAGTGAGTAACGAAAGAGTCAGTGTTATTTTACTGTTAAGGTGCAGGATAGGAATTCATATATCTCGGGTTTAGTTCTTGTCATATTGAAGACTGTTATATAAATTTGGGTAATTATTTTTCAAATTTTTCTGATTGTGTTAAACAAGATGTAGTAAACTACAAGCAGGACCTTCTCAAGGCTGTTGCAACATTTAATTCTTTATAGTCTTGAAGTGCTTTGGGATCCCTATCTGGAAATCATTATTACAATTAAGATTCATATATCTCACCACATCTTTGTTAAAGTGACATCAATAAAGGTATTCTACAAATTATTATGAAAATCTCTTTAAAGTACTTCTTTGTAATCTAAAAGAATATTCAATGAAGTTGAAGACAGATAGGAATGATTTTCTGATTTCATGTCTGAGAATTAAAGGTTTGAAAGAACAGAAATGATTCTTGAGGAGAGACTCCATCTTCCCCTTTAACAAGTCCAATGTATTTGTGCATCTCTACTTACTTAGTATAAGTCTCCTATGTACACAAACAGAAATACATATTTATGCACAATGTTTAATTCTAAGGTTGGGAGGCATAATGGAGCCTAATTTTATTATACTAGATATTTTTCCTAGAGGTGCATATTGATTTCACATTGTCAAACAAACTGCAAAATACATTATAACAAAACAATTAAAACTGCTGATAATTATTACAATTAACTCGCTGCTTCGTACTAATGGAATGTTCAAGCATCCGAGAATTCCTGATTATCAGAAACTAATGGATGTTCAGAAGAGGATGTCATTTTCTGTAGCAATTTGTTCTTGGCCGATTTAATGTTCCCTCAAAACAGTTTTCCATTCCCAAATGTCTCATTTGTGGCTTTGCAAAGGAAGGGATTGTGACAGTATTGTTTCAGTGTTTATTTTGTCTTCAGAAGGCTCAGGTCTGTTCACTTTGCTGTTATGCCAGGAGCATATAATCCAAAATAAAAGAAGACTTGAATCATTTTGTACATTCATTTCTTAAATGGAACTGGAGGATTCTCATTTTCAGCAGTGTGAAATGTGAACTAATTCTACTGAAGTGTACAGAGTTTTGGCTGACAGCAGGACACTGAAGCCTGGTCCATTCTATCTAGCTGTATTTCTGTGTCATGGGTGTTACTCAGGCTGTGTGAAACCTATTTATTATATAGCTCTTGATCCCTGTTGTGCTGCTGTAACATTTGTGATGCTGTTCCAGTGCCTGACCATGACGCTGCTCTGTCTAGGTTGCAAGAACAAGCATCCAAATGGAGTTTAGTTATTCAAATCCAAAACAGTGCCTGTAGTAGCCCTTTGATAGAAAGAGCAAGTTGGGAACAGCAAGGGACAATCCCTCCAAGCTTACTTCTGTCCACATGCATTTCTTGCACTTGCAATGCCAGCTGCACATCAATTAAATGCTGCCCTGAAGTGGAATCTTTTCTACAGGGAGTCATATAGCTGATTTGGCAACCCCTTTACTGTGCTACTGTTAAAACTTGTGATACAACAATTTAGTCTTTAATTTGCTTTATGAAATACTGTTATGTAGTTCTCAATAGGGAGCACTGTGATCAAGGGTGGCATCAATTCTACAGGACACCTGTTTTACAGAACAAAACTTCTCCAGTGACTAACATCTTGGGAAAACATATTTCTCAAAAGCTTCAGGGTATGCAAAAGAAAGAGACAATTAAATTCCTTTTTGAGATTTGTATTTCCAGTATCTTCATTTTGTTCTTCAGAGAAAAAATGTAATTAACAGGGACAAGCAAGTATTATTATTTATTTCTTCAACATCACCCCTGTGTTTTTGTGTATTGAACTTACAGGAGAACATGGCTTTTGATGTAAGGGTCTTATCGTCTTTTACAAATAAACAATATAATTCAAATAGATAAGCCTGCAGATCTTTATGAACTTTCCTATAGAAAACAAAGAAAAAGTGAGTGAGAAGAAAAGCTTTATATTCCTTCATTATATGTGTTTAAGATATGATATAGTCTGAAGAGATATGATATAATCTGAAGAATAGCAGACTCTGAATTTTTAAATAAAATTCTCAATAAACTGGGGCAGAATTTCCAAGGATTACTTTAAGACCTTTAATCTTTTTTTTTTTTTTTTTTAAGGCAGGAAATACATTAGTGCTTTGCTGATTTTTAAAGCAGGAAATACATCAGTGTTCTGCTGAATCAGGGCCTAAAAGAGCAATCCAGTCACACTCCGGGACAAAAATATCACAGTGCGTAAAATATCCATAATGTGATTAAAAAGAAAAAGGTCATTTTGAAGCTTAAAAGAATTTAAAGAGTTGAAGCTTTAAAATGTTTCCACACCTAAGGTAAGCAATATATAGCTTCACTAATATGTTCACCTAATAACACAGCTTAGCTAATTGCACAGCTTGAAAAAACGACTTTGTGTCACTGGGGGCAGAGGTAAGGGGCAGGTAAGTCCATTTCGGAGTTAAAAGGCAGAACAACAGTTCTTACAAAACACAACAGCTAACGGACACCAAAGGCAGAAGTCCTCATCATGCCACACTACTATTACGCATACCTGGGGAAAGAACCAAGTCAAATATCTCAGCAATTCTGTGGTAAGCATTAAGTTCTGGGGGAAAGCAATGAGCAGGGAAAGACCTGGAAGCAACTGAAACAAATAAATTGCCTGGTTTTGGAGCCTGGCCGTGCTCATTGAAAGAAGTCTTTTTTTGGTAAATAAGCAGGGTGGGAAGAAATAAATACCTGTGTCTGTCAGGAACTTCTCTTCCTAATGGAAAGACCCCATAATATCCCAAACATGGGTTTTGCCACTTAGGTCACATGAAAACATATTAGTGCCAAGAGACATGAACACCTAATTAATTAGTGTAACCAATAGGTGTCCCTACATCTGCTATATTCACTTGAAGTTCAGTGTGCCAAATGAGATCACCACCTTTTTGTGACCCACTGTATGTCTGGTTATGTATTTGTACTGCATTTAGCCAATAAAGACATGATTTGGACTACAGACTTTAGGTGAGGTCACAGTATGAAAAATTTCTTTTTTTTTTTCCTATTTCACCTTAATTTTAAAATGGCAAAGCAAAGTAAAATGACAGTGAAGAATTAGAAAAGGCTATAAAGCTTTTGAAGGACCTTGGAGTACTCTGTGCTAGAATACAAAAGTCCTATTAGATTTTTTTTCTCAAAACAGAAATGTGGGTTCATGTCTCCAGCAAATATCTGGGAACAGTTGAATTGTACTACAGTTTCTAGCACAGTGTTCTTCTATGATCTCTTTTTACTACAGTTTCTTCCTTCCCACCCCTTTTTCAGACTCCATAGCCAGGCTGTCATAAAGACTTGCTTAGAACGATTCACATTTTAACAGCACTATGGATATGTAAAACATGAATAAGTCTTACTAAAAGAATTAGGATCAGAATGTAAAGCACAGAAAATACTTTTTCAAGGACCTGCAAGGTTCACTGTAGCCTCAGTACCAAATTCAGCTCTTGGGCTTACTGCTTCGTGGAAATTGCACAAGGTGCCGCACAGGGCAGACAGATCCCACAGCGTGCATCTTTATCTGCTGGGTTCAATTAGACATATCCTAGGGTCACAAGCCTGGCATGCTCAAACAACTTATTTGTATTTGTAAAACAATCTTTTTTTTTTTTTTTTTCTCCCCTAAACTTCCCCAAATATTCCCATGAATCAAAGACTGCAGATGTAAGGCATCACACCCCAGTTCTGACACCTCAGTACCCTTCTTAGACATGAAGGTCATTATCACATTCGAGGGCCTGAAATGCACATAACACACATTTTAATTCTGGCAACATGCCAGAGTAAACCAGGAACGAACGGATGAAGACATATGTCATCACAGATCCCTGGAAGAACAGCAGGAGGCATTGAAGGTAAACACAATAACAACATGTCCCAGCCCTAGATGAATTTCAGCTGGAAAAAGAGAAAATGAGCACACAGATCAACTGAAGTCCCAGCTGAGTCATATGACACCATTAAGCGCAGAAATAAACCTTCATATCCTAATATCAAGGCAGTTGAAATCAGCTTTATTAGCTGAGTTTTTAATTCTTCATTGTTCACAGCAGAATGCCCCTCCCTAAAAAAATCAAAACAGCTGGCAGGCTAAGCTAAAACAGTTGCTAACTATTGGTAAGTGGGAAAAACTCTTTAATTTGGGCATTTTATGAAGGACACAGTAAAACGAAGTAAGACAGCTGAACGACTTCTTGCCTCCTGCAGTGAATTTTAAATACCCAGAGAAATAAAAGGTTGTCATCACCTCAAAGCAGTTTATGGTCAGCCTTGTAGATGGGACGAAGCAGTGTGCCGTGAGAGTGTGGGGCCAAGACAGAGAGTCAAACTCAAACTTTTGGCTTCCCCGCTGAACAGAGGCTTAGACAGGTCACAGAGGTGAACCGCACAGAGCTTTTGATAGCGTGTTCAAAACAGGCAAGTATTTTCCATTGTTCGCGTTGCTTCTGGAGGCGCACAGAAAGCATCTTTGTGTGACCAGTGGGAAAAGGCTTGCCTTTTCACCACAGAAGCGTTTATCTGCCATTTTTTTTCGTGACCACAATATTGATGTTGACTCACTGCAGAATAAATATGATGGATACAAGACTAATCAAGCAGTGAGTGAATCTGATGAGTGCATTTCACATCTGAGACTTTTTTTCCCCTTCTCCATCCCAGGCTGAAGTAACTGTGAATTATTTTAATTAATCTGACATAGAATGTCATAGTCTAAATGAGTTCAAAAGATTTCGATACAATCCATAGCACATCACAAATATCACCTTCAGCTACAGTCATTTCTGTAGCCTTAAATCTGAGAGACATGCAGATAAGATGACAGGTGTAGCATAAAAGAATAAAATATAGTAGAAATCAATTACAGTCAAGTCATTTTTCTTCCTTAAGCAACAAATTTTTATAAAAGAGAAATTACTACAACAAAAGTGACTGTAATTTCCTTAATGATTGAAAGATCTACATATTTTCCCTAAAAACTAAATTTCACTCTTTCAGTGTAAATTATAAATAAATTGTCTAGTTTTCCATGATTGCTCTAGTTCATCATATTGGAAACTGTGCCACCTGCACTGAGAGATACATTCAGTAACTCATGTCCTAAACAATCAGATGTAATTAATATGATAGTCACAATTAATATGATGTTTTCATATCTAAGATGAAACAGGCAGATGGGGACAAGAGTCTCACATGCATCTGGTATCAAATAATAGGAGTCTGGCAAGAGATTTTTTGCTTGACTTGCTATTTACATATTTGATTAAGTACTAAGAGATTTTACGTGTGAGTAAGCTAGAGACTAAGACATCCCATGAAAAATTCCAGCACAGTAATCTTCCAGTTTCAAATGAAAACATATAGCACATGTAGCCCACCTTCTTCCCATCTTAAGAAGGGAATTAGTCTTTTCAAGCCATGCAAAAAATACCAGTGTCAGCAATGCAATAGTTTACATAGTTAGTAATAAGAATCTGTCGTGATTGTGGAAGTCCAATTCAGAAATGAAACACAGAGAATTACCCTATTTCTGACATATTTTTCCATTCTGAAAAATCTAAGTCACATGGAGTTTTACTGGGATAATCATTATGCTACCAGCATTAGTAAGCATGGACTGCCCCTCCCACCTCTTTCTGAGAACAGCTTTCACAAACTTCTTCAGTACAAATTGTTCATCTAAGCTGGGTATCTGAAAGCCTGACTCTGTCTCTTGCTGTTACCTTTCCATGCCCATCTTATCTCAGAAAATTCAGCCAGTGGAGAAGGAAACAGTAAGTCTGCCTTTTTAATAACAGGTTAATTTTTGAGCTTTCATGATATATGAAAGATACAATCCATCCTGTGAATCCATCTCCTGCATATACTTTCACTCTTTCATGCAAGAGGGTCTCTCATCCTCTCACGTTGAAGCTATTCCACTTTTTTATGGAATAATTAGCATTGGGTTGAAGCAACACTCAGAATGACCCTACTCTGTTGTCAGCTTGGAGATAGATGACTCAGGCTAAGATCCAGTCCTAGATACGAAGTAATTTAGTCTCTTCTTTCATGGACATTTTCTTTGGTTTTATAATTACGTTATTTTCTTCTAAATATTACTTTGGACCGTAATAAAATACTTGTTATTTGCTAGTACCGGTTGGCATGAGTAGTTCGGGTGGTGTAGTGGCAGTGATCCATTCTCTTCATTATTATATGGCTGTTTTCCTTTAGGTACTGTATCATCTTCAAATTTACCCATGATTATTTGCTGGGGTTCTTTGTTGTTGTTGTTGTTGTTGCGTGGGGGGGGGAAGCTTTGGGGGCATTGTTTATGTTTGTTTTGTGGTTTTCTTGGTTATGTTTTTTGTTTGATTCTTTTTTTTCTTTTTCCCAGGCCATTCCTACAAACAAGAAACAGAATAGGATCAGTCTTGGATCAAGGGTAGAAATGCAGCTGGTCAAAGTTATCATTATATATACAAGGGCTGACTGTCTATTTCTGATAAATTCATGTGAATGTGTAAGAATTATATTTCCTAACAGGAATTCTATCATAGTAGAGCCTCACATGAGGTACTGCTATTAAAAACTGTTTATCAAGTGGTTGTAAGTGGTGTAACTTTGGATCAAGTGGTTGTGAGTGACACAGCTGAAATGAAGGGGAACAAAATAAGAGCACCTCTATAATTAAGGTTTTAAATTCAAAAGAGAAAACTTACAGGACTTGAATGGAATGTGGCAGAGACTTAGAATCTGACTAAATAAAAAGTATAGGAATTTTCCTCAATTTTCATTACAAGCAAAGTAAAGGAAATCTGGAGAAAAGGACTTCAGATCTAAGCGGATGAAAAAGTGTCTTCAAAAGTGAGAAAAGCAGTAAGGCTGCAAGAAAAGGAAAAAAGGTTTAATCAGTAGTGAGAGTTATGTGTTACAGGTCAATATGTTTAGAGAAGAAGTGAGAACTGCAAAAGCCAAGATAAATTAGATCTTGCAAAGGATATTAAAACAAATACTGAAAAGTTCCTTATCCACATAATTAAAAATAGATCAAGGAAATAGATTAAATATAATCTAGAGATGGCCCCAAAAACTGAATTAATATTTTGCCTCAGATTTCAGTAAAGTTGAGGGCACTAAGCATACTAGAAGAGGCAAGCTACCTTATAGAAATCAGGGTCTACAAATGTAAATTACCATAAGTAGGATGCAAATATCTCTAGATAGTCAATGCACTCGGGTTTGGTGACATGATAATCTGTGTCAGAAAGATGATATATGATATATGATATATGATATATGATATATGATATATGATATTATGTAATGTTATGTTATGTTATGGTATGATATGATATGATATGATATGATATGATATGATATGATATGATATGATATGATATCTCAGGTGGTTTTAAGTCTTTCAGTGTAGCTGTTGTTTTCAGACCATATAGTACCACTGGAGCTGTGAAAAGAAAAATATGATTCAGGCACTTATTGTTATATAATGCTTTAGAACTAACTTGAAGGAAAGAATGAGTTAAGACTTAAAAGTAAACAGATAATAAAATTTAAAAAACCCTATGGACTTGTTAAAACTATGATAATCAGGCTAACAGACTACCTAGATGTCCTTCATAGATTTTAAATGAGTAGTAGATAAATGAAATGAGGAAGAAATGACTGATACAGACCTCAATAACAAATTTGATATCGTAAATCATACTAATAAAAATTAATAGTATAGAGCACAAGGTCATGTAATTTGAGATTAATGACAATACTTTTTGCTATCAACTAGGATTCCATCATTTTGAAGGGATAAAAAGGAAAGAACTACATTCATTTGACCATACAATAACTATGGAACATGGAGATGAAGTGGCTGTAAAACAAGCAAGGCAATCACAGAATGTAGGAGACCAAATATTTCCAGGAAAGAGAATAAATCGTTAATGTGCAGTACATTAGTAAAGACCTTTATGTACTATCATGTACAATTCTTGCCACTCGTTAAAAAAGCATATTCATTCATACTAAAAAAAGCAGAAAAAAGTATTAGTAGGATCATCAGGGGTGTGGAGAGCATCTCCTGAGAGAAACTACCAGTGTTTATTGTAACACAATGAAGGCCAGAAGAGGTTATGAGTGTTCTCTTTAAATACATTGGTGGTAAACACCAGGGAGAGATAAGAACTGCTTAAACTAAAGGATGATCTTGGCACAAGAACAAATGCGTGTAATCGGACTATGAATACATTTAGTTTGGAAATTAGGGAAAGGTTTCTAACTCAGACAACCCAGTCTGTGGAACAGCTTTTCAACAGGATATGCTGGTGGGGAAGTGGAGCAAAACCCTGTTTTTTTAACAGATACTCTTATGGAAGTTGTCATTAGGACAAAGCTGCTTCAGTCAGTTGAAAGGTTTACCTTTAGATTTTTATGCCACGTGTTCCTAACATCTATTAGTTGAATGTGATGCTTAAGAAAATTATATACCTTTTATTAAATGAAAAAGATCACGTAGAATGATATATGGATTTTGTTAGAAATAAGAATACCATTCCAGATTACTCAGACAGATATTCACTCCTCAGAAAGAACACTACTGTAACACAGATACCCTAATAATGACATATAAAAAGAACATAAAGACAAAAACACATGCGCAAAAATAAAAAGAATACTTTGGCAATGGTTGAACATATATGGGCATGGGATCAATGATAATTTTTCCATGACTGGAACTTACACACTTTTTCCCATAGACTGATACTGATATAGAGAATAAGGCATAATAACAGCTGCAGAAATAATTTGGTTAGGTTCATAGCTTTAGATTAGATTTCTGGAAAAAAAAACGAAAACATTAGGACACAACCTCTGCTGCAAACTTTTCAACTCAAGCTTCAGTTCAAAAGTTTACTAAAGGGTGCTGTGCAGAGAATTGGTGCCAAGGCTCGACAGGTAAAGAAAGTGCCTTGACTACTGTCAAATCTGTTAGCCTTATGTTTTTTTTTCCTGAGACAAAACACACCATACTTATCTTACGTACTTCTATTTTCATATTCCACAGATGATTGCATATTTCAAGAGAATTAAAGAAGAAATTCATTTTTAGAGCATACGGAACTGAAAACAGAGTTCAACATCACTTGACTGACCAAAAGGGAGACAGAGTCTATCAAAGTCCAAATAAAAACCATGAAACAGAAGGAGCGTAGTGTAATAATTTGCTCAGAAATAATTCATAAGTTAACGTTTTTCACTGACAATCCCTCCCAGGTGCAACTCAATAAGGAGCTTTCTATTAAAACATACACCCAAGGGCCCTTTCAAATTCTGGAATATAAAACTGAAGAAAGTGAAAAAGCTTCCAGATTTTTTTCTGGAATGCCAAGGGTACACTTGATTATATTAGTTTAGCAGCAAAAAAAAATTTACATTTTGATAAAACTTTGAAAAGTGAAGACAATTAGTGTTCTGTACAGAATATTACAAAACCTTAGAAGAACCAATTGAGCAACCACATAGATGTTGTGTAAGGTTTCTTTCAAAACATCAGGCCTACTTACTGATGTTTAGCCACCATACCTTCCAATTCTTTTATAAATGTAGTCTACTATAACTGCTTTGTCAGATGAACTATTGTTTTCCTACCAGCATGACACAACTACATATCTGCAAGCATCTAATTCAAAAACATATTGAGATTCTCAAATATTTTAGGAACAGACATGAATATGTTAAGATAAATGTCAGTTAGTTTGGCATAAAATTTCACAGTTTTTCAATGAAAAATGACTGGTTTGTTTTCTATTGTTCGGAATGTTCCTTTATTCAAGCCAATTTGTTTATGTATTTGGATAAAAGAAGTAATTTATGACTCTCAAGAAGAGTTCCTACAGCTTTTACAGGCTTCCATGGAATAATCATATGCTAGCTTTTTTTTGTAGCAAGGTTTTACTGAAAATTAAATTGATCTACAGAGTCTCTCACAGTAGCAATTTGCCAAGCAAGGATATCATCAGTACCCATATAAATGAATAAAAGCATAATATCAACATTGTTTAGAGACAACATATTATCTCTAAACTCTAAATTAAACAATGAGATTATATGCAGTAATGACATGATAAATGAACATACCTTCAGAGTCTTATTTTTAAAATGGTATGACTAAATTAAATAATTCTACTGTGATATCACCACCTGTGTCCTTTTTTAACGAACCTCACTTCTAAACAGTTATTTCAGTGATTCAAATATCTGGAATAATTCACTATTTTGACATGATGAACCATTCACAGTGACTTCATGCCTCCTATTACAAACTCCGAAATGGGTACTTAAAAAGTGACAAGGCTTTTTCTTGTTTTATTTGGCAAGAGCGATCTCCTTCAGACAACTATTCTTTCTGAGACTTTATATTCTCTGCAAGTTCTCTGACACTATTGCCAGGATGCTCTAAAGAGAAAATCAATGTGACCAAGTTGTAGCAGTTTTGAAAGAAAGGACAAATATAAAAAACCCTAAAAATTAAAAATCATGGGGCTTCTTTCCCACCAAAATTTTTTAACCACTTGTCACTGCTTTCCTATACCTAAGACTGGCTATGGATTACTAAAACTACAGACTATATAAAACTAAACAATTAACTCTTAAACCCCTTTCAATGGGAAGCATTGGAGTTTCTTTCTCCCATTCAAAGCAATCTGCAAAGACTCATCTACTGCAAATCAAATAAAATTTGATTGTAAAGTAAAACCGTATAATCATGGTACCAAGAGAGTCAGTGGAAATTTTGCCTTTGCAATGGGGTCAGGATCTCACCCATAATGACAGTGCTTGGGGAGGCCGTAAGAAATGTTGTCAGGTGACTTAATACCAATTTGCAGCATACTTGCTGTATAAGATCCTGCCCCAGGCAAGAAAACTCTAATTTTGCAAGGTGACATGAGCATAGGTTAGAGACTATTCATGTTCTTTTCACATATATAATACTGCTGACTTTTCCTTAATTGGAGTAAAGGTCTGATTCTCCCCAGAGACACCTCAGTGTATGTCTTTAGACCAGACTTTAATCCCCGCAATGATCCATCATTTCTTGGGTCTATTTCACTTGACAAGGCCTTGACCAAAGCCATACTCCAAAATTCTCTAATCAAGAGCATATAATTGATTGCTCACAAACAACTCTAAGACCCATGCTCCCACCAATGAACCATAGGTCATGGATCTTAGCATCGTATTAAAGCTTGATTGCAGCCAAAAAACTCTCAGATCACTTTTCAGATCAACACATAAGCAGATGCATTACTTACACTGCATACGCATAATTATCATTTCTTAAATAAAATTCATCTGACCTTGACTGTGTGCATAGCACAAATGTGGAAACAATGAGCATAAGTTCATTCATTGCCTTCAGGATAACAGATTTATTTCTACGCTCTGGGTAGAATGTACCCATCCAAGAAAGAAAAGGAGAAATACCAAACTGTAGTCTTCGTCGTCTGCTGGAGCTGGATTCCAACTCCTCTGCCACAGAGCATTTCTGGTGCTTGTTTGGTTAAGAATGCTTTTAGAAGCAGCAGAATAAATCTTTTAAAAAAGGTGTAACGTTTAAGATCACCTGCCTCTGTCCTGAAAATGTTGACTATGGAGTTTAATATTTCACTTCCAGTTTTTCCCACTGTTTTCACAGTGCTGGCTGAATTTCCTCTTTTAAAGTGAGTATTCATCAATAGTTATTATAAAATGAGTTTGGATGACCCATTAGCAGGAAGTTAATTATCTGAACAGGAAGAAAATTGTCTGAACATAGCTCTTCCTGGTTTTGAGTTGTACACTATATTTGGGGTGCTTTTTTTGTTTTAATCAGTAGTTGATGTGATACTGCAAAAGTGCATGCTATGAGCTCACGTATGCCCATATAAAAGGAACTGCTTTCAAATGTGAAACTGAGCTTTCACTTTATTACATATAGGTGGTGTTAAGTATTTTTCTCTGGTAGTTACACTTGCATTCTCATTCTTCATCTTAATTCCACCTTAATTACATTTTTGTGAAACTACATTCTTGTCACCTAGTGTGTGATGCACCTTTAACCTGTATTGCTTGACAAAAGTAAAGCTGAGTTATTTTTAAATAGGCAATGCATTACTCTCATACTATCACTGGAAATCCATACTGTGTTTATACTGTTCTAGGGCTTCTGATGGATAACTCTCAATGCAACTACAGTATACACAATGTAGAAGTTGAATTAAGTTTAATATTTACGGCTAACTTTTCATGAAATACTACTGCTACAACGGGAAAAGGTGTACTGGAAAAATGTAAAATTTCTTCATTCTGCAGTTCTATTCCTAATTATTTCCCTGTCATCTAGTATAAAAGAGGGTCATTTCTTAAAAAAAAAAGAAAAAAAGAAAAAGAAGAAAAAGGGCAACAAGTTAAGGTCAAAGGGTGCCCATCTGATGTCATTTACACTGATTTTACATTTCTACATGAATGAAGCTACTTTGATTTTTCACTCTTCATAGATCAGTATTGCATTCCCTGTTTTAATGTCCCTGTACTGCTGCTGGATTTTTTTCCCCTCCCCTTCATTGTTCTCACTTGCTAATGTCAACTTCCTTCTTTTGTCACATTCTGAGGAAGATGCCAAAGGAAAGCATCATTAGCAAATACAGAAGTCTTCAGTGACTGAGCTCCCATCGCTGGGAAAATCAAGGCACTGATATTTAAATATAAATTCCTTCATTTGACAAAGTCAATCTGGCAGTCCTTTACCTGCCAGGATGACTGAACTCCCAGTCTAACACAAAAATGAGCCTTTTGGATTGCTGGGGGTTAAACCAAGCTGCCAGGGAAGCCAGGGGAGAGGATCTGACTCCCAGATGCCACTGTTAGAGAAATTAATCCTGGAGTTTAGCATCTGGATCCTTCAACTGCCAAGCTTGCCCCAGTCGTCTGTTTCATCGCTGGGCCAGATTAAAAAAGAATGATGAACAGGAGCAGGTTCTGCACCATCAGTGACAAAAAAAAGGAGCAAAAAAAAACCCCAAACAACATAAATAAAAACCCCACTAAACCCCAAAACCCAGCAACAAAAAACTTTAAATCAAGCGTGTCATGCCATTGCATGCAAATGCTAATACACTCTGAAAAAATACCCTGTTTTAAAGCTATGTCAAGAAAAGCCAGTCAGGTCTGTCTGTTTGTTTTTGCAAACAGTGTGGAATTTAGAGGCGGCAAATTTGTGCAGGTTCAAACTCCCATTAGGGTGCCACCTGCCAAGTTTTTCTTTGAGCACACAGGTTTATAAAATGTATTTTCTTTCCGGGTGATAGCAACCCTCATCAAGCATTCCACTCTCACACACACCTCGTACACTCATGTAATGTGATTTCAAAATACAGATGGGCTCCACCTGCTAAACTCAAACTCAGATCTGGGCGTAGTTCCCCTTACAAAGTTCAGACATTACATTCTGGGGATCTGAGCTAGTCTCATCGTAGTTTGGAGTCCATCTGTGAAGCTGGATGAGTATTCAGATTCTAAAATCCCTACTTCACAATTCATGTCAAGATCCTTATGTTTTTGTTTGCATAAATGTAGGATGCTCAAGAGCAAATTTTGACAGTTTGCCTGTCCATACTTCAAGAAAAAAAATCCTTTGTAACTCCACCATTTTGGAATCCAGCATTGTCCAAAATTCAGTAAAATTATCCCTTGCTTTTCCCCTTCTCAAAACAAACTTTGAGAGCTTCAATCATATAATCGGGAGATAAAAAAAAACAGAACAAAACATCACTGATCCTCTTGCCATATTGATGGCAGAAATGGAGTAAATCAGACAGGTGAGATCCAACATAACAGAAATTAATAGAGTGGTCCCTCAAAAATAATGAGTTCCCTGGTGAGGTCTATCTGACTTAGAGGGAGGAAAAATGAATCCAGCTCCATAGTTTCAGCAGTAGTTTTCAGCTGTAGTTTTATGCTGCAAGACGACTCTGTGTATGTTGCATCTAAGGAAGATGCTGTCTTGGTGGTAGGAAATGTATCTCCTTGAACAGCTACAGTCTGCTATAGGGAAGAATAATTTATTTATCTGCATTATAGAGAAGCCAGGGCATGTTGAAGTTGGTGATAAGAAGAAATGAGTGCTGGGAGAAGAAGCAGGGTGAGAAACCCATAGATGCTATTCAGCTATTCTTGCTGATGTTGGAGGAGTCAATAAGTAAGTATACATCAGAAATTGGGGTACAATGCTCGGATTAGCCTATACCCTGCTTTCCCCCAGAAACATCACACAGCAGAGCACATTACTCAGTCTTTTCCAATACAATTATTATATGCAGCCATTGTCTTCAATTTAGGTGGTCATGCCTACCAGCTTAACATCATCATTGAGCCATGGCTGGGTTTATGTGGCCAGACTGTACCCTCTCAGTGTTAGACTTTAGATGTTATAAGCTGTGTTTGCAAATGTAAGCAAAAGCAAAAAGCAAAAAATTGCTTCGGCAACCACTTCAGACCAAAAAATTCAATTTTTTTATTTATCCTGTACTCCATGAATAATGGTTTTGTCAACATGGCTAAGACTTTCAAAAGCTTCTGTTGCTGCTAAGGGACACAGGTCTTAAGATGATGTAATATAAAGAAATATCATTTTAGAGGGCACTGGAGTCAAGTTGGTTTAAAAATTCAGTTTTCACCTTCTTAAGTAGAAAAGCAGAAGGTCTGCGTTATCCAAACAACTGCTCATTTTGAAAACACTGGACCACGCTACTGAATCTTGTTACTTACGTATAGCATACCTACAGTACACATTTGCTATTGCTACAATGGAGACAAATACAATAACAAGTATTTGGGAGGAAAAAGTGAAATATTTCTACATATGGAAAATGTGGTTTATCCAGTAAAAAAACATCTTTTGAGAGTAGAATTCTTTCCACCTATAGAATTTCCCTTTTCAGCATTTTTTTTTTTTTGTATTTCAGATATTCCTTCTTTTCAGAATCTTAGGAAAGAAATACCATATCTTTTCCAGTCCTGTTTCACAAATAACAATGTAAGACAATTTCTCCATTATTTTCTGGCAAGAAAAAAATTTTGTGTGTGTCATAGGACAAATTTAGTTTCTAAGCTCAGTTATTTTCCACAAACAATCAGAAGTAAAACAAATGAAAATTCACTAGGTTTGTAGATAAGTGTGTGAACTCCTGTAGCAAAAGGTATATTTATGTTATTTGTTTGTTATTACTTACTATGTGAGCATTATGATGTTCGTTAAAATTGAAGTAGTGGGGCTAGGAGAGGAAGTTTTCCTTTGTGCCTTGTTATGCCTGTTTTACTCTGGACCAGATTGACTCCTACCCCAGAAGACTTGGCCTTTTCTCAAGAGCAACTGAGCAAGCTACACTGGTAGAAATATCTGAAATACACAGTGAAGCAGGCAGAGAAAAACACAGAAAATGGGGAATTTTAAATATAAATGGAGCCAAGAGACTTATAAGAAAACAAGGAACTTTTTCACAGCAGAGGTGAACAAGGGGCTTCCAGACTGTATAGAAATTGCCCAGTTGAAGAGTTGCTGGCTGAAAAGTAAGACCCTTTTTCCTAATTTGAGTTTATTTGGGGTGTTTTGTTTTTTATATTTCTAACAAAACACAGCTTTAAATATTGAAAGATATTGATTGCTTTTGGTATCTTTTAGTATGCTCTCTCTAATGAAAGAACGGAGCAGTTCCACTCCATGGCCTTGGCTGCCTGGGGTCCTATCCCAACACTTTTACAAACTCTTTGTCCAGCTCCTTAAAACAAGCACAAAAGAAACTCTGGTGTAATTTAGGCTACCTGACTGTAAACTGGGAAAGGAAACAAGCAAACAAACAAAAATAAAACCAGAAATTATCTACCAAAGGAAGAAAATCTTCACTGTTTCATGGTGATGTAAAGACTAAGTTGATAATATGGGACACCTCGAACATACAAAGTAAACGGAACAAACAACAGCTGGTACTAATTCTAGAATTTTGATTGGGAAATCATAAATATGGATATGTATTGTTGAATCATAGAATTTAAATCAAGCGATGAAATTTATTAGCTGATGAGAAATGTTGAAGAGGTGGCATAAAAGCTCTCAGAATAGAACCTGTTTCCTAATCAGATCACAAACACATATTCTATCAAGCAGATGAGTCAAACTGTAATTCAATAATTTTGAATACACAAACTAGATATTATGAATCNCATACCACATCTTTTGTGTCATAAGCCATTTTATTGAGGACCAGATGCAATAAGACTTAAGTGCCTATCTAAGTTAGATACACTGTAACATCTAATTTTAGGGCTGGTTCCCAGGATAAAATTCAAATCTCAGAGCTAAGTAAGCACATGTAATTTGTGTACACATTATGAAGAGCATCTCAGAAGGGTAATGAAAAAAAAATTGTATGATGAACAAGAAGACAAAAATAAGACATGAGGAAATACTGATCACTAAAATTGCCTGAAATCCAGTGCTGTGTCTGGAATTTGGGTCGCCAAAACCTAGACACCCTTCTTCATTTTGGATTCAGGTCTAAAATTCTCCCCTGGACCTAGACGGAAATTATTGTTCTTTCAAAGAATGAGATATCCTGGATAGGGCTTAAGGTACCTTTATATTTTGGAAGAAGGAACCGTGCTTGCCATGAGAAAAACATGGGGTTAAGCTCTCCTGAACCTAAGGAATTCTCTTTTCTTCATTCAGAATTGTTTGTTGGGTTTGCCCAATGACTATTCCATATAAAATACAGAAACAAAAGCTGACAGACAAGAACCTATGATGATCCACTAGTAAGACAACCACTGGACTATGGAGCTATTCTTCCTTAGAACACTCTTCCTGATCGTTTCCTGCACTTCTGCAGTGTTACAGAAGTACAGCAGTACAACATTGACAAGAACATGGATCCGTATCTCCACATAACCCCACTTGATTCACCCTTTGCTGCATGTGCTGTAAATTGAGTTTTACGTGGCAGTCCTGGTAGCTGGCAATTCTGGGTTTCATCTCCTTTGTGCTAAAAAATTGGAAGGACTAAGATATTCTTTTTCTCCAGTGATTGCCCTACCTACCAGGGGAGAGAAAAGTGAGGAGGGAAGGAAAAAAATTGTGCCAGTCAGACTTTAAAAAAAAAAGGAGATTCAACACCATTTTGTTATAGGCTTCATTAAACTTGTTTGAGCTCCTACTTTCTAGACCTCAGTAAGGCATAGGTGGGTGCTCTTAGCCTGAGCAGTTCTGGGTATGCACAAAAAGAAGAAACGAGAACAATAAGGACATTTCAGGCTGAACATGAACATCGCATTTTAGCCATTTTTACATATAGGCCGATACTAAGCAAAGATTTTCTTACATAGTAATACTGGCTGTAGTGCACACCTGCACTGCCCAGTGGAGAGCAGATCCACAGGAAGGCATGTTCCTTGGCAAGCACTCCATACAGTTTAAATCCATTACACTCTACACAACTTAAAATTAATCCTAAAATACCTATTGATCCGTTCCATACATATTAAAAGTAACTTGCAGCATGTGGTATTCAGTTCTACAAAATAGCCCAAAACAATTTTTTTGCTCCATATTTACCATATGGCATTACCCCAAGGATCTTTTGGAATATACATATAAAACAGACTTGAAACTGACAAATTCAGGGTCATGCCATTGCCTGGCCCATCAGTGCTACAAGAAGAGGAATGAAATGGCAAAAATTCTACAATGTTCCAGAAATCATTCAAAAATGGCACAGTGGAAGTTTGGAGAAGGGCTTGGACCCACACTTAAGTCACAATACGTGTATTTGTTGTGGCTTCCTGAGTCTTGTTTTAGTTGCCTAGTACCCCTTGAAATTGAACTTTGAGGACTAATTCTGAAAGGTATTCATGTACAATAAAAATTCTGTAGCTAAACAACCATTAACAATCTCTAACTATCTATAAGCAACAATAGGTCCTTTCTTTCATACCCTAGTGGCACTGAAACCTTGAATGAACATGCCAAATCAAAGATGCTTTTTATTTTATTTAGGTGAAATAAGCAAAAACGGTCTACAGTGAACTTGATAAAAAAGGGTTAATTGTGAAACTGCATACTCTTCAACATGAAGCAAATTTACACAGAGGAACAGGAAGGATGAAGACATTTAAAAATATAATTTAAATGAAACAAATGCAGTGTAAGTAGATCCACATTCTGAAGGATAAAAGGTATGTATTACTCAGAAAAAAGCAATATTACTGACATTACTAAAACAGGTAAAAATAAATTATGCTGAAAAAATAAAGGAGATGTGGAGACTGTTTAGCTACATTCTGAAGTTCCTATTATAAAAAAAAAAGATCTTTTTAAATACCCGTACAAAATAATTGCAAAACTGGTGAAAGTGCATTTAATAAAACACTGCTCATAGTCGTCTAGAATCTTCTTGTGGATTTGAAATATGTTAACATAGGAGATCTGTGCCTGCTGAATCTTATCCCGGGTGGTCACTTGCATCCCTCAAAAATAATCTGTTCTGATAGTAGTTTATCCCTTTCCTGTATGTTTTAAATTGGCTATCGTTTGTGTCAAAAAACAGGGAATCGGGTCTTGTACCTTCATCAGCTACAAGACATAATCCTGGCTGCTATTTAAGTGTCACTTCCTCCAAGCTCAGGATC
>VZSZ01010998.1:1191-15538 GCA_013398815.1 Ibidorhyncha struthersii
GAGCCGGTCCGGCCCCCGGGGACGGAGCCCTCTCCACCGCTTCTCCTCCGCCGCCGCCGGGAGGGGGCTGACGGCGGCTCCTGTTCCTCCGATGCGGCGGCGGAGCCCATGAGGATGGAGGCCCGGGACGCGGCGCGGCCCAACCACGGCTCCGCCTTCAAGGCCTTTCCCGGTCCGCGGGACCCGCTCTGCCAGCCCGACAGCAAGGTGCGGAGCCGGGGCCACCGGAGCCACTGGGAGAGTGAGCTCCACCGCCCCTCCCTGGTCGCGGTCTGCGGGGGGGGACGATGTGGGTTTGGGGCTGGTGGCTTCTCTTGGTCCCTCCTGCCCATCCTGGGGACACCCCGGGGGGGGGGAGGCGCCCATGGGCAGCGTCTGTATGCAGCGACTCCAGAAGGGTTTGGGTTGGGAGGGACCTTAAAGCCCCTCCAGTGCCCCCCCTGCCCCGGGCAGGGACACCTCCCCCCAGCCCAGGTTGCTCCCAGCCCCGTCCAACCTGGCCTTGAGCACCTCCAGGGATGGGGCAGCCACAGCTTCTCGGGGCAACCTGCGCCGGGGGCTCACCACCCTCACAGGCAAAAATTTCCTCCTCATATCTCACCTAAATCTCCCTTCTTTCAGTGTAAAACCATTCCCCCTCATCCCACGGCTCCCCTCCCTGATCCAGAGTCCCTCCCCAGCTCTCCTGGAGCCCCTTTGGGCACTGGAAGGGGCTCGGAGGTCTCCCCGGAGCCTTCTCTTCTCCAGGCTGACCCCCCCCAACTCTCCCAGCCTGTCCTCCCAGCAGAGGGGCTCCAGCCCTCCCAGCATCTCCGGGGCCTCCTCTGGCCCCGCTCCAACAGCTCCGTGTCCTTCTGCTGTTGGGACCCCCCGAGCTGGAGGCAGCACTGCAGGGGGGTCTCCCCAGAGCGCAGCAGAGGAGCAGAATCCCCCCCCTCGCCCTGCTGGCCACGCTGCTGGGGATGCAGCCCAGGTTGCTGGTGGCTTTTTGGGTTTTGACAGCCCCATGTCAGTAACACCCATCACTTCTGTGCTGCGAGAGCCCCGTTTGCGCTGTTGGTCTCCAACAGGTGTGTAAAATTAAAATCGTGCGTGGAATCTGCCTGTGGACAGTGAACCCACGCATGGGTGTGCTCAGCTTATGGCCTCGGCAAGTGCGTGCACGTATCTTGGCGCTGCAGTTGCGTCTGGAGGAGTCGGCAGAGTAGATGTGAAGCTGATAATTTTTGCTCTATAACGAAATGAAAACAGCGTTTGTTTTTTCTCTCCTCGTTAAAACTGCCATCACACCCAGCAGAGCAAATTTTAGGAGGGGGCAGGAGAGCAAGTGATGCTTTGGCTGCATTGGCAGACCAGTACCAGTGTGTTATTACACCAGGCTGCTTCAGTAATCACTCATTTATAACGATGTTACTGGGGAGGAGCTGTAACGTGGCATATCCCCCCCTATTTTTATCGTGCCTGGAGTTTAAGAGCTGTGCTTTCTTCTGATAAATGCTGCGATCTTTTCACACAGTTTTTGCCCAACAAGATCGGTGGTTTCGCTTGCCCTGCTGGAAATGCATCCTGTGCTCTCAATTACAGCCCAGGTAAGACATTGTTTCCTGCCCTGGAGTGTCAGGTTTTTGGCTGTTCCCTCCCCGCAGCAGCTTGCGGAGGCGGACGTGTCTCTTTATTGATCGCTGCCATGTTTTTCCCCTGCAGAAGTCCCCTGCCCCGAGAGCTACCGGGCAGTGGGGGAGCCTCGAGCCTTTGGCTCCAGTGCCAACGGGCAGTGGAGGGGCTTGGTTCCCCCTCTGGGCTCCGTGCCACAGAAACCGAGGGTGAGCCGAGGCTCTTACCTTGAAGCTCGCAAAAACCCCAGGTGCGTACAGCTCCCCTCCGCGTTAAACCCTCTCCGCAGAGCCCTGCGGGAGCTTCAGGTGGGTGTTTTACCCACACAAACTGCCGGTGTCGATACAGATTGGAAATAGTTGCGCGGGTCGAGGTTGGCCGGGTCCGTAGATGCCTTTTGCATAAACCTCCCTGTGGCCAAGCTGCTTTATGAAGGGTGTGAGCGCTGGTTTTGAGAGGGCAGAGTGTGGCGTAACCTGTCTCTCGCAGTAGCTGGTGGGGTAACGGGATGGGTTTTGCGTGTATTGGGAGTGCTGGGATGAGAACGGGAACATCGTTACACCCCTGGGAAATTGGGGGAGAAATAACACGTCATCATTTTGTGATGAAGACATGCTGGTTCGGGCAGGCGGTGCGGGGTGCAGGAGCTATTTTTGCAGGTGGTATAAACTGATGTTGCTTCAGACCTTTCCAAACCGGGTCAAGTCGTTATTTCTCCTGAAAATCCAACATTTATTTGCAAAGAAGGAAATTTAATTTCAACAGGAGAAACGCCAAATTGACCTGTGTGTATTTTTTTCATGGGCTGTTAGGTGAGCCTGAGCGTGGGCGGGAGGAGAAGCAAGGCGAGGGGGGGCACCTGCTTTTTTTATTGATAAATTCCAACGCTGAGAGCAGTTGTCTCTGTGTTCAGCCATTTTGTGGTGCGTGGATGGAAGCGGGAGCTGGTGGATCTGGCGGGAAGGTCTGGCTGGGGGTTTCCAGGCGGTGGCTCCTCGGCCTCGCAGTGCCACCTGGTGGCATCGGTTTGGCCGCACGGGCTTCAGGAATGGTTTCAGATCGCGCTGATGGAGAGCCAGACTTCAGCTTTGAGACGGTTCTTAAAACGCCATTAAAATACTAATTTTTGATCACAATAGGATAACGTGGTTCTTGGCTGGGGAGGATGAGGTTACAGACTAAAACAGGCAGGAAATCAAATAAAAGCGTTTCTTTCTCTTCGCAGTGGGACGTCCAACAGTTTTGTAGGAAAATCAAACCACCATTGTCATGCGTCGGCTTTTCCGATCAAACCCGCTCAGAGTCCTTCCTGGAGCGGGCCGTGTCGCCGCAGCCTGCTTAGCCCCAAGAAAACTCCCCGGCGGTTCATCAGCACGGCGGAAGAGGTAAAGAAGAGGCTGGGAGACCGTTTGGGTGGGTGGAGAGATACCTTCTGAGCATCGCAAAGCGCTTGAGGTGACTCTAACCCGCTCTCTGGCTCTGGATTTGCTCCTTCTCCCAGGCAGAAGCTGGCTTCAGCTCTGCTCTTGTTTAGACTTCAACTGCGGTTGATCTGATTTCTCTTCAAGACCCCTGGATGTTCTCGCACCCATAAAATCTCTACTTCCATGTGTATCTGCTCACTCTTCATGGTGTCTCTGCTGAAATTGTGTTGGGTGGACATATCTGGTTATTTCCCTGCAGACTGTTCGAGAGGAAGAGCGAGAGATCTACAGGCAGTTGCTTCAGATGGTCACAGGAAAACAATTTTCCACATCCAAGCCCTCTTCGCTCTTCCCCTTCCACCTGTGAGTATGTAAAATGCGCTGCCCCATCCCACGGCACCACATGTGTTCGCTGAAAACTTGCTGTCTGTTGTTCCTAGGTCCAGGTGTTCCAATTCCAGCAAAACTGTAGTGAAAGAAACTCCCAGCAAGAACTCAAAGCTGTTTGAAGCTCACAGTGTCGCACCAGCCAGTTCAGCAACCAGCGTCCTCCGACTGCAGGAGCAGCCATCACACAAACCATCCCTCTACTCCCCCCCCAGCTATCCCTCCAGCGTCTTTCAGTCCAGTAACTCCACAGCCCAGCATCAGCAAGAAAATCTACCAGCATCTAACACGCAGTCTGAAGGTAAAAAAAAAAAAAAAAAAAAAACCCAACCAAACGAAAACCAAACCCCAAACAAGCCCCCAAAACCTGGCAATTGACTTAAATGTATGTGGCAAACCCACTTTTTCCCTCCCCCTCTACATTTGGACTCCTTGGGGAAGTGGGTTGTAATTGTGAGTATAATGATGTTCCATAAACTTTACTCTCTTTAGGATCAGACTCTGTCATTTTGCTCAAGGTAAAGGATTCCAGAACCCCAGCACCAAGGTAAGAGGCTGTAAAATGGTATCTGGAGGAAGGGGTGGGTTCCATTTGCTTTTTTAATTCCATGGAGAAGCGGGAATGCGGAGTAAAAGGCGACCAGTGGCTTTCGGAACGTCTCGTGAAGAGAGAGCAGTTTGCTGTAGTTGCAGAAACTTGAGTGTGATGTGTCAAACCTCTTTCTTGAGACCCGGCTGCAAGTTGTTGGCAGATCAATCTGTAGCTCTTCTTGCTCTGGCAATCAGGATGTCCTGGTCTAATGCTTACAAATCACTTTTCTGGCAATTACTTACTCTCTGTGTGAAGAAGAACACTTATACCTGTCCTTTTTCCCCCATTCCAGCCTCCCCTTCTTCCAGGCAGAACTGTGGATCAAAGAACTGTAAGTACATGTTTTCTGCTCTGTTTTTTCTCTCGTGAGTGTTCACGTGTAGAAATAAAACACTGATTTGTTCACGTAAATTGTGCTTTTCAGGACCAGCGTCTACGATTCACGAGCTCGGGAGAGGTGGCGGCAAATTGAAGAGCAGAAAGCGTTGGCCTTACAGCTGCAAAGCCAGGTAAGGGTGAGCAGTTACTAAAAGAACAGTCTTTGCAAGTCTGAAAGTTAAACCACAGGGTAGAAAGCAAATTGGAAATGGAAAAATGACAAAAATAGTCTCCTTCGGCGTCTGCTGTCTTCCCCTTCGCACGGCGGGGCTCTCAGTAGTGTCATGGCCAGGATAAATGCTCCCCCTCTGTGCCTCTTTCTGCATCTTCTGGAGCAACTGGCCACGCGTAGCTCCCTCGCAAGCCCCAGGGAGGTGACTCCCTTGGACCCCACCTAATCCGAAGGTCTCTCCTTCAGCGGTTGCAGGAACAGGAACACTCGGTGCAGGATCTGGTGGATTTAAATCTTCGAGTACCTCTCGAGAAGGAGATCCCTGTCACGGTGGTGCCGGAAGAGAAGGAGGATGCTAAGTCAGCCGACGGTGAAGAGGAGTTCCCTGAAATCACCGAGGTAAATCCGCTCGGGTCTAGTGTACGCAAACAGACACCTGTGTGCATAAAAGCTCTAAATTCTGAGATCCGTGCACAGCAACAGATAGCTGTTCCCTTTTGCTGTGCACATTTATCCTGCATTTATCGTGCAAGTTTATCCTTTGAGGAGCGAAGAGTGAACCTGGGTTTGAGTCCAGCCTTTGTGATGGGAATAGCAGGAATTCTCCCTTCCCGTGCTGTCTGTCCTCTCCCTGTAGGAAATGGAAAAGGAAATAAAGAACGTATTCCGAGGTGGGAACCAGGATGAGGTCCTGAGTGAAGCTTTTCGGTTAACAATCACTCGGAAAGACATTCAGACCCTCAATAATCTGAACTGGCTCAACGATGAGGTGAGGAGTCTACCATGGGCTGTTGAGGTGTTTTTCTTTGGCAATTTGAAGTAGGTTAAAGCGAGCAAACGTGTCTGCCTTCTCCGTGCTGAGAGAAGTCGGAGTGAATAGTACATGTGGGCTGTGTTTCACGCTCTGGAGCAGTTTCTCCACGGAGACACCCCTGTGTTAGATGAGGCATTTGAAGCAATAATATTGGGAGGAATGGGACTGACCATGGGCGTGATCGGGGCAAAGGGAAAAAAAAAAAAAAGAAATCTTAAGTATACAAGACTGCATTCTGGATTTTTGAAGGTTTTAAGGCTGTTGAGCTGTTATAAATCCCTCCGGGGACAGGTCTTCAGAGGGACAGGTGGCAGCAAAACAGATTTCTTACCTAATTTTGCACAGGGGCAGAGCACCTTATGCAGAAGTGTAAATACTCTTACCATGTCCTGGATGCTTTTTTTTTTTTTTTTTCCTCCTAGATAATTAATTTCTACATGAATTTGCTGATGGAGAGGAGCAAAGAGAAGGGTTTGCCGGCAGTTCATGCGTTCAATACTTTCTTCTTTACCAAATTAAAAACGGCGGGGTACCAAGCCGTGAAACGGTGGACTAAAAAAGTGGATATCTTCTCTGTGGATCTCCTCTTGGTGCCTATTCATCTGGGAGTGCACTGGTGCCTGGCAGTGAGTGCTTTAGTTATTCACAGGAGAGCGTAGCTGGAGCAGGTCGTCCTATAAACCCACCTGGGGTGGCTTTGGAGTGATGCAGTTGTCAGGTGTTTGCATGGGGGGAAAATACGCATTTGTGGTTAAAATCAAAGTCCAGAACGAGTAGAAACATAGCTGCAACTTTTTGGTGTGTTTCTAGTCTTGAAAGAAAAAATAGGCAGCTGTGAAGGTCACGTTAGGGTAGCTTATTCTCCGGAGAAAGATCTTGTTTCCACGTTCCCACAAACTTGTCTTTAGAGATGTTGCCACGGGATCGTTTTAGAGAGATTTAGTTGACAGATACCACACAGTTTTCTCTGCCTCCTGCCCCTGGTTTGTTCCGTCCCTTCTCTTGGCTGTGGCACCTCTGCCGTAACAGATCGCACGTGGCTTTTAAGCCTGCGTCAGCCTCCGTGGCTCAAACCCCCTCGGAGGGTTGTGAAGCTGCCCGGAAAGGCGGCGCTCAAACGGGTGGGCGGTGGGGTGGAAATGGGGCATGGGGGCCCTGAAAAAACACCTGGGGGATTCGTGTCTTGAACTGCTGAGAATGTACATGTCAGATGGAGCAAAGCCTCCGTAAACCTATCTGCCTGCAGCTTGAACGATAAGGGTAACAGAGCGCTCTTGTGTTTTACCCGATTTAGAGATTCAAGTGGTTAGAGAACACCGCAGCAAGGGGGGATTTTGGGGAGGGCTGTCACGAGGGTGGTAGAAGTCCTCTGATGAAATCCTTCTCTGCTGTGAAATGGTCTGAACTGGCTTCTTTCTGTCGGCAGAGCCTGTGTCCTGGCAAAGAGCTGAGCTCCTTGCGTTGTGCGTTATTAACGAATCTCTCTTTGTGTAGGTTGTAGACTTCAGGAAAAAAACCATCACCTATTATGACTCCATGGGTGGAATAAACAGCGAAGCCTGCAGGATACTGTTGTGAGTAACACTTGTTTGAGTTGTGCCTGTTTAAAAACCGGACAGCTTCTTATCTTGCTCTGGAAGCGACAGCCCTTCCGTGGGGACAGCACCTGTTTGGGTCTTGAAAGGAGGATTCAGAGGAGCCTGCTGATTTTCACGCTTTGTGTTTCACCCCGTGTTACTGATGTGGTCCGCAGTTACAAAGCTGGTCTGCGAGAGAGTCCTGTGCCGATGCCCAGTCCTCGCCTCTTCCCAGAAGATCTCAGTCAGGCTGGTGTTATCTTTGTGGGTATAGACAGGTTTCATACCCATTCGTTAAGGACGTCAGGCTGTATCAGGCTTACAGAGTTGTCTTGGGCATCATTTTTAGGAGGAAAGCGGCTTCTCGGACCCTGAGGGGTAGGGCTCCTTCCTTTGTCCTGCAGCTGCTTGAAGAAATGCCATCTCCTGGCCCCTTCTTCCAGGTGGGAGCTTTTCCTGCCTGTGGCACACATCGGCTCAGTGGCTCAGCCCTTTTGTTTCGAGAGGCAGATTCTGGAGAGCACAATGGTATACGTCGGGTGCGGGAGTGTCTCTTGCATCAGGCTGTGGATAAAGGTTTGCAGGGGTCTCTTCCGTACGGAGTTCCGGCAGGGCGTTACAGGCTGTGCCATGCCTCCAACCCAGAGCTGGGGGAAAGTTGTTCTTCCTGAGTTCAGATGGCAGAAGAGAGCTTGGCTTTCCCATCCGGAGCGATGCTGCAGGAGGGGACAGAGCTGGCTGCCTGCTCTCCAGGCTCTTGTAGAAGAGAGGTGCTTGCGTGTCAAATCCAGAACTGTTTTCCCATATTTGGAAGCTGCTCCTGAATGGAGTGTGATTAAAAATGAGCTACTCTGTGGGCTAGGGATGAAAAAACACCCTCTTTTCGAAGGTCCCTAGTCACGTAGGGTCGTCAGGCTTGAGACAGATCAGATTGCAAAGTGATTTATGAAACGCAGTCGCCAGCTCCTCTGTCGCTCCAACGCTGACCCTGGGTCGGCCGTCGGTTCTGTTTCTTGTCTCAGCTTTGCTCTGACGCTGACTTGGGAATCTGATCCTGAGTCTTCTGGCATGAGGTTGAGTACATCAGCGGAGGTGTCACTCATTCAGTCAAGGAATGTGAATAATGATAAAGACAGACAGCAGACAAATGCCATTTCCAGTCCGTTTAGCACCTTCGTTTTCCAGTTCAGGTGTTTTGCAGTCTGCGTGCACCGGGTTCATTTAAATAACTATAAAAATAGCTGTTTCCCTTTTCCACACTGTTCTGTGATGTTGGTCTAAAGGGAGGAAAGGGAAAGGAAAAGTCGCAAATCATGGGAAACAGCTCAGGGCAGCATCTCTTAGCTTCGCAGTGTGGCTTCTCCCTCTGTGTTTAAGAAGGGTGCAAGCAGAGCTGGCCTGCCTTGGGGCAGGGATGGTCTGGGTGACATCAGTTCCTTTCAACCCGAATTTCTTTGATTCCAATGAAAAAGGCACGGACGTCTGGTGAAATGAAGCACCTGGGAGGTGAGGGGGGGACCCAGGAGTCCTGCCCATGCTTCGTTTAGGGGTCTGGGATGAGGGAGCAGGTCCCCAAAACTGGTAGCAGAGAGTACCAGAGGATACGAGGTGTTTTGGCCACGCAGGGTGAGTGGTAGAGAGCCGTGATTTCAGGTCGCTGTTGCCCTGGACGTAATTATTTTCCCTCTGTTTCCTTTTAGGAGGCTTTTATTGGTTGAATGCAGTGGGAGGATCACACCGGGAAGAAGGGACGGAGGTCCTATTCATGGTTAGTGACCCTTTCATGCTTTCAATCTTTAGAGCTTCCTAAAGGTGGTGAGTGTCGTACCGTTAGCCAGACTTTACGGAGGAGGGAAACTGAGGCACAGGGAAGGTAACTGATTAAATACAAGGGCCGCAGGGGTGAGCAGGGACCACAGATGTTCGTGGTGTGGTGGCTGCCATGCTTTGTTTCAGTAGCCGGGCTTTCACACGACATGGGTGTGAGACCTGGAGAGGATGTTAAGAAATCCTGTTTCCCTGATTTTATCTGTTCCTCTCATTTTAAGAAAGCCGCCTCTGGTTTGGGGGGTTTCTCTTTGGGAAACGGGGTGCTCGGTGTCTCGGCTCTGCTGGAAGGGTCTGTGTTCTGGAGCAGACATAAACCAACCTGTTAAAATTAGTTAAAAACTTGATTTTAGTGTACCGAGGCTGGAGGAAAGCTTAGGGGATAGAGCGCACAAAGCGACTCATGCCTGTAGAATCTTCTTATCTCCTGCTAGCAGCAGCGCTTGAAATGCTTACCTTTACATGCCCTTTACTTGAAGGCTTTCAGACATTTAGCGGTATGCTGTGGAGTTGATTTCAGCAGTTCCCTGAGGCACCTGGTCAGGGTTTTGTGTGTGTGTGTAAGCACTGTAGAGGGCAAAAATCCATTTTTCAGATTTAGGAAAGCGAGGTTAAAAGCCTGCAGTATTTGATGGGGCATCTCAGGCGTGTTGGGGTTTGATTTAGCGTGTAATTATGCTTCATAATTTTGTGTCAAGCTTTTTCTCCTTGAGGTCCTGACAAACTTCATCAGTTAAGTTCTGCCTCCCGAGTTGTCTCACGATTTTAAGTTAAGGCATTTTCTTTCAGTCTCCTCCTAAGAGGTGGTTCAGGCTGTCGCCTAGGCAGGACCAGTGCCATATTTCTTACAGGACGTGTCTGATGTTTGCTGTTCGCCGGGTGCAGGCCGGATTGCTGGAGGCTGCTTTTAGGGAACCACAGAGGTGGTGGTCGCAGTTAATGTGAACTGCGTTTAGTGGGTTATTTCCTCGCTCTTCCAGAAAACAACTCAAAATTTCCTGGCTGCCGTGCACGTGTCTGCCTCGCAGCTCGGGCTTGGGGTAGTCGCAGATAAAACTGGACACACCAAAGCCACCCCATCGCTTTATTCGCTGAAGCTCCGGTATCATTTAAACTTCACTAGTTTCTTCCTTGTCCGCCAGACGAGTCTCGCGCTCGGATCCCCTCTCCACCCCCACTCCGTATGTGCAGAGCCGGTGCACGCGGAGATGTTGCTTGGAGGCTCGTCCCCATTCCTTGTGTGATGCATCCCTTTATTTATCTGCCCAGCTTCGCTCCCCGTCTCTAACATGCAGAACAGAGTGGGCCGTGTGCTGCTGCTCTTTTTTTAGCTGAGGATTTCAGTGGCTTCTGCAGCAGGCAGTAATTGCTAGGATTTTTTTTTTTTTTTATTGCCATTGAAACGAGGCTGTTGAATTAATTAACATTTTCACCGTGTTTGTATTGTGGTGCAGATAGTCGGCTCTCTTCCTCCAGCCACCGCACTGGAGGCTCTGCTCACCCGGATTTTGAACTCTTTGCAAGAAGTTTCTTCTTCATCCAGTAGGTTTTATTTTTGGAGATGAGCTATGGAGACTTCTCATGCTCAGTGAAAGGGGATTTTTTTTTTCTTTTTTTTCTGAGATGTGTACCCCCTGCTGATCTGGTCTTGTCCAAACTGCAGCCGAGGCAAAGCGGCCAAGCAGAGAGCTTCACAAGAGCAATTACAGCGGTCGCTGGCAGCCAGCGGGAACTGGGCTGGGAGTGTGTATCTAGCTAATGAAGGCTGATAGAAAACGCTTGTCTGGACCTGACTTGGTCTCGGGGGTGCCAGGAGGGAGACTCCCCTCCTTTTGCACCTAGTAAAACCCACTCCTGGCTGTTTTCTAGACACTAGGATCACTAGGAAGAGGCTGGCTTCGTGTTCAGAGGCTGCTGGGTTGTTCTGCTGCCACTTCGAGTACTTCGTTCAGTGGCCCCTGTGTGTTTCAGGGACTCTTCAGCCCAGGAGGGTTTTTCTTTGAGCAGTTCTTTGGAATTATGGTAGAGAAAATCCGCTCACTGGCACCAAAGCAGCAAGTTGAACCCTACGTCCTCTCTGTTGGTCACATCGCCACCTTCTCCCATCGCATTTCGGCGTTTACTAACAGCAAGACGCGATTTAGCCAAGTCTTTGTGGATCAGATTTCCGAAAGATGGCACATCTCCCTGCGTTGGCGGCCAAACCCGCCTCCCTCTCCGTGCCAGACGCTCTCTTGACCCCTCCGTTCGAGCCAGCAGCATCTAATCCCCTGCTTTTCCTTTCCAAACTTTCTGATCACAGCCGCGACAGTGAGAAGGCTCCTCGGGCTGTTTTGAGAAGATGCCAAACGTGAGTGAGATGGTTTCTGTAGATCTTCCTGGTCCTTTTGGTAATCAAGATGAGCAGAAGGTGTCTGCAAAGCTGAATGTCACTTAATGACCCTAGCAGCCAACAGAGAGTGCCTTCTTTAGGGCCATTAAGAAGGTCTTGGGCCCATCACCTCATCTCCTTGGGCTCCTTCTGGTCCACCTTTCTGTCTGTGAGCTTCCTGAGCTCCCTTTTCCGTACTTCCCAGTGAAGGGAATGGTTCAAGGTGTTCATATCTGCAAAGTGAAACGCACGGGTGTGCTTTGGGCACGGTCTTGGTAGAATTTCTAAACTTTTTCAAGGAGGCAGCACAAAAAAAACCAACCCACTTTTCTGTTCTTCCAGTGGTACAAGTGAGGCCAAACTGGTGGAAGCCTCTTTGGGCCGAGGAGATGGGCCCAGTACCCATGAGCTTTCCTTGTTCTCCGGTTCTAGGAACTGGAATGGGACTGGTTCTGTGGCTTTTCTCCCTCCGCTTGGGAAAGGTATTTGACATCCCACTCCCGCCACGGCTGGTTCCTTCTCCTACTTGACTCAGGCCCCGTAAAAGCATCTCAGGACTGCGGTGTGGCTCTTCCCAGGGCTGCCTCCGCTTTGTCCCCAAGCCTTGGGCCTTATTTGAGAAAATTGGGGTCATCTTCCCTAGTTTGCCTCTCCTTGCGAGCATTTGCCATCTGTCTTCTGCTGTGGTAAGACATCAGATCAAGAGTGGAAGGGAAACATTTGGAGAAGAGCTCCAGGAGAATATCTGCCAGCGCTTGAACCCACCACCAGCCCAGAGAGAAGCTTCGTGGTGGTTTTTTGACGCTTTACCCCTGGGGTGATTGTTCCAGAGCTGCTGCGGTGCTGTTAAGGTTGTGACAAATTTATTCCTGACTATCTTTGTGCTGAGTAAGATCCTCAAAACCTGAACAGAACCAGTGCACAGGACGCCGTCGGAGACGGAGTTCCGCTCTCCAGTCTCCCCTCGGGTATAACGCTCCGCTGGCAGGAGCCTGTTGAGGCAGCCGCGTGGCTGCCGAGCTTTTCTCTGCCATGAGTCGCTCTCCGATGAATTAGATTTGTTCTCGCTGGTTTGTTTGTGGTTTTGACTCTCTGCTTGGCAGGTACTTCTTTTGGATGAATTTTTAAGTTCTGCTTGGTCCTTCTTTTGACTGCCTCAAAGCCCGGGTCTGTAGAGCCCTTTTAAAAATGGCCAATACTGAGACGAAAATATTGGACTTCCATTTTGCATTAATTCTGCAAACATGGCAGAGGACATCATGGGTAAACTGACATATAGTGTACTGGCTGGTTTCCCCGGCTCCTCTAAGTAAGCTTTCTTTGTTCTCTTATTCCTACAGGCAATACTTAAAACAGGAAAGTCTTGACAAGAAAAGGAAAGAGTTCGACGCTAATGGCTGGTCGTTGCTGAGTAAGAAGAGTCAGGTGGGTTTGGGCAGCCGCAGGTTTGGGGAAGGGGTCTCTCTCAGTCCTTGCTTTTGTTCTTGGCCCCGATGCTCCTTTCCTGGCTGGTTTTCCCGACGGATGCGTTCGCGTGGTGACTCTAGGGGGTGAACAAATCGCAGATCTTCAGCGGCGGGATGCTTTACTGCAGATTCCCATCCTACGTGGAATTAGGGAGGCTTTCCCGAGCTGGGGCTGCCCCAGTGCCGCCTCGATTCCTCCTGCCCACCCTTTTGTCTTCATCTCCCCTTACTCGCTCTGGCATTCGCCCATCCGTGCAGACCTGCCTCGTTAGGACTTGTTTGCGAGAGGTCCCTCCCTTGGACCTCTTCGTCCTTAGAAGCCGGAAAGTGAGGACGGGCTCTTCTGGAAATGACAGTTGGTTTTGTGTCCTTTCGTTAAAGGAGATCCCGCAGCAGATGAACGGCAGCGACTGCGGAATGTTCGCCTGCAAATACGCCGACTGCATTACCAAAGACAAACCCATCAACTTCACGCAGGTAAAGCCCACCCTGGCGTGTCCCTCGTGCTCAGGGAGAGACGGGCACGTGGCACTTGTGGGGCCGTATTCTGATTATTTTTTTTTTTTCCCCTTTGCCGCCTTCTCGGTGGCTTTAAAGTGCCCCCAGTCCCCGTGGGGATGGTTCTGCTGCTCCTCAGAGTAGAGCTGACGCAAGGCACTGCGGCAGTTCTTTACACCATGCAAAATTGTTCCTCGAAAGCCGCCCTCAGGCCTTCTCAGGTCCCTGGGGAACGTCACCGATGCGGCTGGGGAAAGCTCACAAACCCGTAAGGAGACCCACTGGTAGCAGTAATGAAAGTGGGGCATTGTAGCCCAAATCCCAGGGAATTTTGGTGTTACTTAATGTTGTCAGCCTCGACGGAATAACCATGCGTGAGTATTATTAAAGAATATCATCAAGAGTTCCGTTATTACCTAGATCTCATCCGCTACCCCCTTTTCAATAATCGGAAAGGAAATTTTCCCCTAAGAAAGGCGCCGCGTAAAAACCTGCGCCCGGGAGAGCGGCTGCTCGCTAAATGACACGCTGATGCACAGTTTTCTTTCTCTTCTCTCTCTTTCCCCTTTCACCCGAAGCAACACATGCCCTATTTCCGCAAGCGAATGGCCTGGGAAATCCTTCATCGCAAGCTGTTATGATGACATTGCACCGAAAAGCCGCTTCCTTTACGAGATTGTATCAGAAGTGCCCGGATTTGCCCTGCTCTCGGCAGCCTGAGCCGTGGCAGGCGTGGACCTGCCCAGGGCGTCAGTCAAAGACGCAGCGAGCGAACTCTGTTATCGTATTTTTGATAAAACACCGTTCACGGACCAATGCGCAATAGAAACGTTCACAGGTACAAAACGAGAGTAGAGCCCGTGCACCCTTGAATTGTTTTGTATATATTTCCAAACTTTTTTCCCCGAGTGAGGAGAGAACAAAATCTTGTGTGTACGTTGTTTTTTTTTTTTTTNATCCGGGCTGGTGCCAGGTTGGGCATCCCTCGAAGGTGACAGGAGCCGGGACATCTCCAAAAGTTACTTCTTTGTTAAATGCCGCTTTTTGCAGAATCCTTATTTTTCATCCCCAGGAATTGATCTCCCAGTTCTTTAGCATCCAACTGTTTACAGAAATTCAGGTACAAAACGAGAGTAGAGCCCGTGCACCCTTGAATTGTTTTGTATATATTTCCAAACTTTTTTCCCCGAGTGAGGAGAGAACAAAATCTTGTGTGTACGTTGTTTT
>VZSZ01010999.1:7621-40846 GCA_013398815.1 Ibidorhyncha struthersii
AAAATCACCCTTCTGCCTATCCATGCACAATAGAACTGCATCCAAAATAGGAAGTTAGCTGCGCTAGAAGGTAAACTTTCCTCTCCCATTCCCTTTTCTTTTAAAACACGGGCTTGGGACTTTGCAGGCTTTGCAGCAAGCAATTAATAAACATGGGAAAAAAAAACCTTTGCATCACCAAGATGTGTTTCAAAGGGATAAAGCTCAGGAGGTGCGGAAGGGAACGGTACGTTCAGGACAATCTTGTAACACAACAGTACAGTGACACTTGAAAAATCCTTACCGTTAGGTCAGATCCAAAGAGAATATTGCATTACTGCGAAACGAGCGGTGCCAGAGCATAAAGGATTTCATTATGGCCACGTGCAACATGTTTCGCTTTGCGCAGAAAGACTTTACATTCAGAAAAAGCAGGACAGGCATAACTGGTAACTACCAATATATCACTGAAAATCATTTCAGCAATTACCTTCCTCCGTTCAAAACGTAAAACTACGTTTCTGGACAATAGTTGTTTCTACATCCATTAAAACAAGTACAACTATAACCACGAGTTATTTGGCTAAACCCAGCCATTTCAAGGACTCATTCATGTTTATTGCCAAGGGACTGCATCTCCTGTTAAAGTTACTTACTCAGAGCAAACAAACTACAAAAGAAAGTTTAAACGATCATCTGATTCATCTGATTATCAGATAAAGCACATATTCTTCAGTACGTTTTGTCGGCCCTAAGTCTATTATTTCACTGGAGAGTCACTGTTTAAAACTGGAATAACAGAATGATAATTACAGCACTATATATTGGATTCTCAACATGTTTTCCATCCAGCACTTCATTTATAGTTTTCTTTCTGAAGGGACAAAAAGATTTTAAGCAGAAGCTTCACCTCTTGTACTCTGACCCAGTCCAGCAGACTGACTGGATCGTGACATGAAAATTAATCTCGATCATCATTGAAAGTACGAGTTGTGCCTGCCAAGTGACTTCAACAGAATTAGAGGGAAGGAAACGCTAAAAAATTAAGAATGGACAAGTGATCCTCAAGTAAATGACCTGCAGAAGGAAGGGTTAAGCTCTGCTTGGCCTGGAGAATTCTCTTCAACTCAGGAGAAAGGGAGGAAGCGGAGTATGAATACACCGATAAGAAAGCAAACTATATAGGGTGGAGAAGTGACTAATCCCAAAGCATCTGACAAACATTTTTTTCCATTTTTAAAAAACCCTTCTAATGAGCCTCTCACCGCGTGTCTTCTACTGATGAAGAGTCTTTCTGTAATAATTGCTCTCCATTGGAGCTGGATGCAGAGCAAATGGAAAGGCTTTAAGTAGCACATGCTCAAGGCAAAGAGCTGGAAATATATTTTACAAGAGTAGCAAGCCAGTTTTTCACCATATTTTTTATATACCCCTGGCTCTCCTTTTCTCCAGGCAGAAAAGCCAGACCCAGTGCATTTCCCTTGAGTCTTCCTCATGACATTATTAATAATAAAAATGTCTTTCCCACTGGATCGCTTGTACAGTATCTGCCATCCTTCTCTTTCCACTACTGCAGCAATTGGCGATTGCATTTCCTTTAGGTGAAAACTGTCCTCACAATATCTGCTTTTCCATTATACTAGTAATTGAACAGCAATCTGTCACTCACTGCAAAGGAGATAGAAAAAGTGGCAAACGTCATGTCGTGTCATTTTAGGCCAGCAAATGTAAATGATTTTGAGCCACATCAAAAGACAAACGAGAACATCTGTTTCTTTTCCCCAGCATGGCAGTCAGTTGAAAAAACAGGAGTCTGAGAATTACAGTAGCACCTTACAAACAAAATAAGCACATCAGACACTAAAATACCTACTTCTGGCCATATATTTTCTTTTCCCTTGCCAAGCTGACTACTGCCTGATAGGTGCTTGCCCTCTCCTTTTGNTATACCCTCATTTATATTTGGTAGAAAACAGGCTAAACAGCAATCAATCAGCACACTCAGCAAGCTGGCAGAGCAAGCGGCACTTCGAACTAAAGTAGAAAACCGGATACTCTGCAAGTGTCTGCCCACTTTATGTTAAGGAGAGGTATTTAGCATGCACAGTGATATGCCAGCTGCAGTAGCAGCCCCAAAATGAAGCAGATGATATGATAAATAATAAGCCGGCAGTCAGATGGGAAAAGGCTGGGACAAGATCCCCGCGCAAGTCCAGAGGACAAACTCTCAGCAGCAGCATGAGAGCGGGTTTTAGTATTCTTCCCATTTTCTCTGCGGGAGCCTGGAGGCACATGGCTTTTTACATCTTTCACTGTTCTTGCGACAAACATGGCAAGTCAAAAATATTAATAGCCTGCTGGCCTCTTGGCTCTTCCCATCTCAGAGCTGAATAAGTGCCAGGTTTGCTCATACACCTACTCCTCTTCAGCAGTACCTTTCTTCACAAGCAGTCAGCGACGTCCTTAGAGCTGAGGCTAAAGTCAGTGTCTCAAAAACTGGTGCAAAAAGACATCTCAACAGCTGGTGCGAAAAAGACATTTTTCAGAAGAATTGCAGATAACGTATTTTTTTAGTTAAAGGAAGAAATTCTGCATAACCAGTACAAACCTGTCTACTTCTACCTCTCCAACATACACGTTACCAATAACAAAATTGTTTTCACTACTGACAAAATGTACTGTACTTCTATCATCCGTAGTGCGTCAAAAGAATAAGGTTCCTTCAATCTTTTCCTTCCTGGAGTAGAAGTAAAAGAGACAGAGGGCCAATGCCTCAGGCTCACATCTTGTTTGCCACTCTCGCATATCTGTGTACGTACCAGATCCCCGAGTACCAGGTTTGACCCTGTTATATTTCTGCACGGCACGTGCCACGCAAGTCTGGGTGTATCCTCTGGTTCCTCAGGCGGCCAGTGACCGTGCATCTCTCCCGTGGTCTGGCCTGGGAATCTGCTGCCAAGCTGGGCCATGCTTCTATGACAAATGCAAACCGAGATCTGGCAGATAAGGGATGCCAGTTTTGAATTATCTTTTTTACAGCACAAAAATATTGCCACGGTAATCATACTAATGATGTGAAGGTCCTTCTAGGATAACAGGGAAACTAATTAATGAGGAAATTAAAAATATAGGCCTTGATCTTACAGCTGTTACATTCTGCACACATGAGTAGATATGCTGACTTCAGTGAAACTCCTAATATGCGAGAAGAAAGCACACGTATAGCCATAGATACACTCAAGATCATACAGCCTGCAACCATTTTCAGACTATTCCAGCAGCAAAATGATATCAGACATAAAACAAAAAGCACATACACACAAAGGCCATTATTGTAGAACTACAAACGCATGAAAATGAATCATTAGGGTGGTGGCCTGAGGTTACTGAACATTTTCAGCTTGCATTTTAATTTCTTTTAATTAAATTATGATTTAGGTCAGTTTTAATCACTACTTGTATATAAGCCCTTTGGGGTAAATTTTAAGAAGGGTTAGTAAAGAGTTATCTGCAGTAATTGTTTAATGGAGTTATGAGACTTCTTCCCTCCGTGCTGCTTCAACAATTTACCTCACTGCAGACTCAGACCTGAACGCGCTGCTGTCAACGCACCCAGCCTAGCAAAGTTGTCAGCATAATAAATAACAGGTTTTCATTTTCACCCAGCATTTTGTCAAGAATTGTCGCGGAGTGTGGGAAAAGAATGAGAAAACTGTAGCTCGTGGGGATTATCTCAGAGGTTAAAAATAACACTATTGTATTTCACCTATTTAACGTCCTGAGAAATATAGGAGCCTAATCTACAGCCCACTGAAGTCACTAGGCACATTCCCCTTGTGTCACCCCTCCGCAGGTCACAAGGCAAGTAACTCAGCTTCATTATACCTTCTCTGGTTAGGGAAGAACCAGGGGACAAAGTGTGGGCCAACAAATGCTGCTACAGCATCAAATTAGGTGCTCGGAAGACACGAGTGCTCAGATTTGTCCCAACCCACTTCATACATAACATTGCTGGGAATGTTGCGCTAGGCTGTTTTTGTACTGGGTGAATTTCTTCTGTCTGACATACAGTGTGACTCAGATTTTGTAATACAGGTGCGACTGGCAAGAGACATCTAAAATTTCATTGCCAAAGATGCCTCGACTTCACGCTCTACAGGCAGTCCTACCTAAGAGACAGAGCAAGGGACCCCGTACATGAAGGTGCACAATATGATCACAAATTTTATCATTGCTATGTCAATTTACTATTTGTTCATACTTCCCTGGTGTGCCTAAGAGACTAGCTTACTGCACACCATTAAGGACTGCGGCACAGCTTTTTCAAGCCACAGTCAAAATAAAACATGAGACCTACTTAAGTTTTTTTTTTTTTGCCTACAGGTCACAAAATGATGTGGTGTGGCGATGTAACAAAGTGAAGAAATGGACAGAGAAGTCACACTTGTTAAAAACAGCATTAAAAGTGAACCAAAACATGCACTATTTTGCATCAATATTTCAGAATTAGGGGACTAGCCCTGTCTTCTGCACTGGACCTGAACAATCGCAATGGTTTACTGTTACTCACATCATGGTTAGAAATGAGAAATGAATTCCTTAACAGATGAGTACCCTGCAGGTATGCTGGTTTGTCACTGCATATAATTCCCCTCTGACAACATTGCATTAGTCACTTTAGTAACGTAGTATTTTGCACCTTAGCTTACCTCAGGAGAAGGAAAATCTACTCTGAAGCATCTAGTGTGACAACAAGAATTGCAACTGTTTGCCTGGTACGGTTTACACACACGTACGTTTGGCTGCTAAAAGAAATCCAAACAGATAAATGGTGAAAGCAACAGGACTGCACCTCACCTGCGGAGGCCAAAATGAACTGTATTTTCAAAGTTGTCTCACATGGCTACTGCACGGCAACTTAATGAAACAGTAGAAGCCACTTCAGCAATGAAAAGAATCTTCTGAGATGGGTTTGCTCGGAGAGCGAATACAAACAAAAATACAGATATCGTCCTGGTTTTCTCCTGGCTAAGTGGAAAGCGATCACCCGATATTCTGAGAGCTGTAATCGGTAAAGACAGATGGTCGACTTAGAACAGAAATGAAAAAAGAAACTATCAACCAAAGCGGATAGAGGTTAATAGCATCACTTTAAATATAACCAATCTGCATTAAGGTGAAACATTTTACAGACATGTTTGATACACACGCTTCCCAGGGCATTTCTTCTGTAGTACTTTATCTTAATTTAAAATTGTATTTAAGGATTTGGTTTGCTGGCAAAAAGAATACAGTAACTTCTAAGCTATCTTAATAAGAAGTAGCACTTTTAAGGCTGAATAAGAAAGTGTGTGTTTTTGAAGTATAATTATGTGTCTAGATGTTCATTTTTAGTAGATTATGAGCGGAGCAGAAATTTATTGAAGAATATTACTGCCCTGCGGGATGCAAAGAAGAAATGTAGCTACAATTTCTCAAACTATAAAAGAATTGCTTGCTATAAACCGAAGAACATTTTGAAACTAATCAGAAGTCAAATCTAGTTAATATTAATCCATACCTTAAAGAGAGAGACAATCAGGCCTGCATAGTATTAGAGAAGGCCCTTGGAAAAGACACTTTGAACATCCCTGTGTAATGGTAACACACAGCTGCTGTTGTATGCACCCCCCCCAGACCCAGGGAGGCTTTAGCCCACCTCAGAGGAAAGCAGCACAAGCCAAGCACTGTTGACTTTTGTGGGTGCATATACTATACCCTCTCTATGAAGGTAGGGAGCAAGCAGCAAAGCTGCAAAAATTGTGATCTATAAAGGACAATCAGGAATGGGAAGCCTTACGTTAATCTCACAGTTAAAGGACTAAGCCATAAAAGGAGTATTTTCCTAGTCCCAAGACTACGCACTTTTTGTCATTGGACAGAAACTCTTTGGGAGAAGGGATGAGGAGCCATTGTGTCTCCCTCTCAGCGAGCATCCTACCTAATCGCCGTGACCTGCTGAACCAATGAGCTGTCGAGCTAAGATGCAACTCCATTTCATCTCATTTCTACTCTGCATTCCAGTCACTAGACCGACATCTCTCATGGACAGAGCATCCAGTGAACAAGGCAGGAGCCTGCTGGTAAACCTCAGACTCCTGACACTGCCAAGCAGCATTTCAGACATTTGATGAAAGCCAAACAAAAGCTAAGGGGGTCGATGGAGTGATGACCTCATCAGGCAAAGGAACCAACTCGACCAACTATCTCAAAGGTGATTTGTGTTCATTTTGACCTTCCTGACTTGGCTTATCCATCAAGCTATTCTCCTTCCCACCAAGTGAACGGAAAGCAAAGTTCATCCCAGATGAGCAATTCCAACAGACTACCTCCTTGCACATACACTGAGCCTCAGCTAAGGTGATCGCATGAGACCAACAGCCTCTCAATCTATCAGGAAGAATTTTGGCATTCATTTTGGGAGATGCTTATGAGAAAAGCTGGAGCAAGACAACTTGCAGAGGTCCAGTTCTGTCTTCACATGCCCTGAGGGAAGACAAGGAAGATCCTGACCTCGGGAGGCACAGGAACAGCTTTTGCTGCATGCGTTGATTATCTTTCTCCTGGAAGAGGAGAAAGATCAGGCATTTCTGCTGCTATTAGATGCATTAGCTGTCTTTGATACAATATTGATCACCTGGAGACCGTGGTGGGAATGGAACAGCTCTTGGGCCAGGTCTGTTTTCTACCTTGCTGAGAAATCCCATAAGGAAGGAAAGGGCAAACAGTTTTGTTCTTCCAGTATCAAGAAAATCTATTGCATACACCTCACCGTCCAGCACATATAGGAGGACATTTGAGGATGTAGCTAAGGGAAACAAGCAACATTTTAAATTTTCATTTTGTTAGACTTTTGTAAAAATTGCTTGCTTTTGCTGGGCAACAATCAGTAGATTGAGAACAGGTGACCTGTCGCATTTGTGCTAACTTGCGGCTGCTATGCTGTGACAAGTACTGCCATTTTGTCTATGGAATTACTTTAGGTTTGTGTTATGAAGCTACTGAAGTAAGACGTGCTAAGTTTTGTTTAGTGCCAAACATATTTTTCTCACCTGAGACTTTACAATCACTCAATCACTGAGTGCACCCGACTGAGGGGAAAGGCAAAATTATCACTGGCTGATTTTACTGTCCCAGGAGCCGGGAAAGGGGCGGTGGGGGTGTGCCTGTAGAAAAATTACACTGCATGTTTGCACATGTCAAACCTGAAATACTGCAGGGAACCTGGGCGTAAAGAATGTTTCTCCATGTATCCAGTCCATCCGTTTCCCCAGACAGCAACCTGCGCTACAGTGAAAAACTACTGAATACAACCCTTGACAGGAGAATCTGCTATGCAGTTCACACTTGCTTTTCTCTGTCAATGGTCTGAAGACAGAGAACAATATGTCTAATAGCATAATAACTGACACCATTAATACTTTAGAGGTTCGGTATAAAATTGCTTTCATTAGCATGTCAAGTGTTTATTTTAGCTTACTGCAAAACAAGCTTCTTACATGCAGCCACTTACTCGACTTTCCTTGATTGCAGAGAGGGTAATAATGAAGGACCCTACTTTCCGCGATCTTCTGTGGAGATTTTTACATGCACAGAAAAGATATTGCTCCATTACCTCTAGCCAATGAACCAGCTTGGAGTGCCGGAGAAAAATATTACAGCAGAAATATTACTGAACTCAGTGGAATAGTTTTTACAGACTGCCACAAGGGCATGCATGAGGCTGTTAAAATAGCAAGTTGTATTCCCATCTTCAGCCTAAAAGGACACTGCCAACTAAGCAGAGAAAAAAATATCTGGTTCTTCCTATGCCTCCATGTATATTTGTTAAATATTTTATATCTGGTCATGTTACCAAGGGGAAAAGAATATCTTATGTTAAATTTTAAGTATCTTCGGACTTGCTTTTATTGCTAAAAGCTACGGGGGATTTTTTGTTTGCTGTTTTTTCATTTTGGGTTTGTTTTTGTTTTTTTTTTTGTTTGTTTTTTTTTTGTTTGTTTGTTTGTTTTTTTTTAAACTTGGGATACCTAAAAGCATGTGAACTATCCTGAAGTTAAAACACAAAGCACTTCGGTTTTACCATGAGGAAAATTCAACAAAGTTGACCTCAGGCAGAGTTTGGCTTTATTGTGTTTCATATGAGACTGCTTACATGCATTAGCTACACAGAAGCTCTTTTAAAAAGAAAAAAAAAGAAAAAAAAAAGAAAAAGGCAGTTTTTTGGAAGTGAAGACAAACTCCTACCTAAATAAAATTACTCAGACATGTAGTTCTGGTTCATGTCACTTATTCACAGCTTTCATAATCTTTGAGGCTCGCCATTAAAAGTTCTTTTAATTAGCCAAAACCAACAGCTAATAATTAGAACAGTAGAAACTAAATCCTATTCTCAGACAAACGTGTGCAAATCCCATTTACCTAAATGGAAACGGCTCACAGGTGTGTTACATTAGACTCCAGCCACTCGGCAACTTTATAGGAATTCAGTGTCTGGAGCCTAATGGCTTGACTCCTCTTCAAAACAGAGGCACAGGTAATGCCAGAGAAATCCGATCCAGGTTTCTTCCCCAGCCCCCCTCAGCAAACACTATCTTTTTTTTTTTTTTTCCTCTATCACAACTACCCTCAAGTCTAAATTTAGACTTTCAATCCTAAACATTGCAGGCCTGATTCCTACCTAAGGAGAAGACGACTCCCTCTCCGGCTAGATAAAATTCTGCAGCAGTGATTATGTGTTACAGGCCTCGATTCTGCATCAGCAAAATCTACTGTACAGCATCAAATTCAATGAGTTCAGGCATTTTACAGCTCGAGGGTAATGCAATCATTCTATTGCCATGCTATTTACTTCACCCTTCCAATGCATTTGTTTGTGCTTCACAAAGTGAGCTGTAGGTCACCAGGAAACGTTGACAGGCATAGTAATCTAGGAAACGGTATCTGGTAAGCCACAGAAATAGTGGAACATCCTCAGTTATTTTTCCAACAGAAGGAAAACCTTACAGTTTTGCAACTGTTTCCCCCCCCACACACACACAGATACAATGAAAGCTTCTAGCCACACTCCAAATAAAAATATATTATAAAAACTATTATTGTTTTGCCTGTTTAGGAATATGGCAAATGACACCATGATCCCACGAGCCATTCAGCCTGCATACAAATCGACATGTGGTTTGCCATCACTGAATTCTCTAATCCAAACATAAAATTGGTATTTTAATGTCAGCTGGGTTTAGTGCAGCATGAAAGGAAAGACGACCGGTCAGGATGAGATTTCTTGGGGGTCCCCCCCCCACCTTCCAGGCGATGACAGCTATTGCTTTAAGTACTTGCCATTAACAACCAGTCACAATGTTAGTGACAGGATGTTACTAGCAGTTACTTAAAGTGATAGATGTTAACGTTTTTCTGCTCTTTATGACTCACACTATACCCTAGTCAGAATATTTTAGGAGCTGAATGCACAGCGCTGGGTCAAAATGATGAAGATCATGGAGCCACTGATTGAGGTGCAGAATGAGACACGTCATTTGAGGAACATTAGGTCAAAGAGAATCCCCGATAACGAACTGTCATGGTTTAAAGATTACAGTTCATCCTTTTAACTCTTTCATGAAAGGGGAATTCTCCAGCATTGGGGCATTTTGCTTTCACCCATACGAGAGCAATGTGAAACTCTGCAGTCTGAAAATAAGCTCTTGATGTTAGCATGTTTTAACAACTCTCCCAATGACATACCAATTAAGAAAAGATACTTTGATCCAATTTTAGAACAACATTCACCTCTGCATACATGGACAAGCTGCCCTGTGAAGACTCAAGCACGGGAAATCACTCTTACCAGAACAACACTATAGGCATACCGTTAAGCACCTCTGACTTCTGACCAGGTATAGGTGTAATACACTGCATAGGGTCTAGAGCCATAACAACACTAACTGGAGTGGAAAAGGATACAGCAAAATTTTTTTGTAGAAAATGAAAGCAAGGATTTTATTGCTCCGTGTTTTGCAGCAGGTAGCTGATTTACCTGACCAACGTAACCAACCAGGCTGTGACCCAAGCCCTGCACAACACGCATTACATTTTGTATTATTAATTACACAGAATCAGAACAGGTTAGAGATAAAACAGCAACAGTTTCTCATTATGTATCAGCAATAATCAGTAGCCCATCACATAAAAATAGCATTTGTAATCCTGAATCTACCTTGAAAAGAAACACACTTCAGAAGAATTACAATCTCATCATCTAGGCCAGAAGGAACTTTCCTAGTGTTTGCAAACAACATTCTCAAATGAAAGTTTCCCAGTTCTTTCCCAAGAATTCAGAGTAAAGCTTTCCCCACAAAATGCAAAATTGATTAATAACTCTGAAAAGCTGTCAGATCACCTACCTTGAGCATCATCTTGCAGGTCCTCAGGCTGCTCTGCTTTGCTCTTTGTGGGAGTCGGAGGCTGGGCTTTTTGTTCCAATCCTTCTTTAACCATAAAAAAAAAAGTTACCTATACTATTTTGAAATTGTTTTATTCTATCAAATATTAATATACATGATACCACAAGTTTGAGTACATTTTATCTTGGCACTCCATTCAGTACCTGATCCCTATTTTCCTGTTATTAAAATTAATTACTGTGTCATCTGTTATAGAAGTCAAAGTAGGTATCTTCCAGCTTGGACTGGACTTTCCTTAACTTTCACATGACAGCAGTGAAGAAAGCTCATACTAAAATAATGTACTTCGGAAGCTCTTAATCTCTTCAGAAACAGAAAATTTAATAATGTTTTAATTTGTTGTTTTTAACATAATATATATTTATACTGCATTATGGAACTGTGGAGAAAATCCGAATGAAACGATTTTTCCCTCTCAGCTCAATTGTCCGTTCAATGTTATAACACAGTAACAAACGAATATTGACTGAAATTCATAATGAAATGAAAGGTAGGGAAGCAAGTTTGATAGTGAAGCAAAGTTAAGGAAATGCAAGCTTTATGAGATAGAAATGTTCTGAATGAAAAAAATCCATTCCAACCTTTTAGCCAGAAAGCAACAGGAAGATGGAGGAAAAGGAAAACTTCCTAAGTAAAAACAGTAACTGAGGCCAGTGAAGTGTAAGATTTCCCCTATTTATAGGGACTGAAGTTCACAGTGTTTGATATCAGTTGTTTAAACTTCAAAAATTATGAACTTTGTCTGCAACATTTTCAAAATACACTGTCGTCTTAACATATAGGATGAAATTACTGTTTGTTTGCTATGAACGAACTCAAGGAAGCCTGCTAGTACAAAAGGGAGACCAAGCTGGAAATTAATCAAAAAAGGTATTTGTAAATTAAGATATTTAACAAAAGCAGGTTCACTAATTAAAGCATTCTTCAAACATTGTTGCTTAACCATGAAAGCAGAGAATGGCAGACAAGTAAAGCTCAATTCATTGCACCTAGCGAATCCATTCAACCACGACAGGAAAATGACTTCCTGTCATTTGACTTTTCACCAAACCTTGCAATTCCCGGTGGCCAGCTGGGGGCTTGGGTGGAGGACAAGCCTAAAGAAAACATACTGGAAAGAAATCTTGACCACTTGTAATCAGCAAATTTAGGAAGACATATGACCTTGCTTGATTTACACCTATTGCCGTGTTGTGAGAAAATAAAAATCACGGTATTACCTCAAACTGATTAGCTAATTAGCAACTGAGAAAAAAGGCTTCTGCATGTGTATTATAACTCGCTTAAGTGCTCCGAAAACTCCTGTCTCTTCTGCTGTCATACATAGCCCATACAATCATCTACTCTATGTTTTTGGATTTTTAAACAGCTTGCAGCAATCAGATGCCCAGCTCTCGTGAAGGACTCAGCTCTGCTAAGAGCTGTAGATACCACCCTTTTATCTTCTACTCTTCCACAACTACATATATCTAGAATCACAATGCTGAAAGTTTCCAAACAGGACATATGAAAGAAGTAAGTGAGGATATGGAATGGGATCTTGCAGGGTCACGGGGAATATTTTTTCGTTCAAGAGTGAAAAAGGGAGAGAATCATTGGCTTTGCATGGAGCCCAGGAAACTCAAACGTTCTCTGCCTGCCCTCCTGGGAAACTGGTTATTCTACTATACTTACATCCAAAACCAAAGAGTAGTCACGGATTGGGAAGCTGAACAGCAACAGCTGTGAAGCAACAGCTCAAAATGCCAACAAAAATTCCAAAATGGTGGTATGTTATGTGAGTAATTAAATTCCACCTCACTTGCTTAATTTTAAGGGACGAGCATTAGCTCCCCCAAAAAGCCAAACTGAATATTGTCCTTAAAAATTTCTTCCAGAATGGATTTTGTTTCCTCATAGAATTCCATAGAGCTCAGAGCATGAAGGGCACTTAGCGATCAGTAAATAAAGTGAGCAAAGCAAAACATGTTTTGAGGTTTGGCTCGTTATCAGGAGTTAGACCTTTCCTGACAGCACTTAACACAGGACACGTCACATGTCATGTCATCACATTTGCTCATCTGAATTTGAAATTCAAATACAGTATTTTGAGGAAAACAAGAGTTTTCAAGTGCTAAGATGAATTTATTTCTGGAGTGGCAAGAACGTAGGAGTAACCACACGAAATACTGTGGGGAAAAATAAAGACAAAACCTGCCACAAAGATACGCTTTGTCAACCCTTTAAAGGGGTTACTCGGGAGCAATGGTGATAAAGTTCAACAAGAACTTCAATACAAAAGAGAGATCCTGAGAATAACCGGGCTTTTAGAGATTGATTCCTGCCAACATTCTCCCATTCTTTTAAAAAATAACTTGAATATTTATAGTGGACCATACTGATGTATGGCTTCTTTGGTTCTAATGCCACTCTGAACTACCTGCTACGTTTCCTTTTTTGGTTGACAAGGATTCACATCAGGGAATTGAATCAATAGGAGTGTTTCAATCAACACTCACCCCTCTAGTGATGAATTTTATCACCTAACCAATCTGTGAGGCTTCCTCCAGTCCCACAAGTCAAACGTCAATCAAGTTGAAGTGCAAATGTCCAGCCAGGTCTTTCAGGAGTGTCTGAATACATTAGATAATATAACCAACATCTTAATTGACAGCACAAAGATGGAGAGGGAGGAGGCTTACATTCAGAGAAGTCAGAACTGTTATTCTCTCAAAAGAAATTATCTTTTTGCACTCTATATAAAGAACCTTAAAATGGTCACAAAAGGATGTAGAGGCACTATCCCAGGAGAACAAGATTTCAATCACAATTTCACTGCTTTTTAGCAGATATTCGTCATTCCAGAGACAGAAAAGGATTTGTGCGGGCTTCAAAATCATGTCTCTTTATTATGGTCAAAATACAACTCTTAAGCCTTTCTGCTCTCCAGTAGTATGTACGTCTTTGAGAACAGTTACCCAAATATTACAGAAATTCTGCCCGCAAATTTCTGTTTAAAAACAGCACACCTAGACAGGTGTCTGAACTGCTGGTATTAAAAGCTTTGCTAATCATGATCATCTGTGCAAAAAGGTTTCTGAGCTCTAACACTGGGAGAAATGATTCTTCTTTATAGGCTAATTCAGAGGGTCAACAAGCCACTTAAATCTCACAGTGTGTCTCTAAGCAAGCTATTCCCCAAATCCCTCAACACTTCCAAATCTCCCTGGTTACAAGTAATTGCTATTTTCATCTTGGAAAAAAAGAGGAAGTCTCCCTCCAACAAAAAGTGTCCAAGTATAAGAGTGTTCACACAGTGGAACATACAAAGAAATCCCATATTTATACAGCATTGTTTATAATAGGGCTTCCCCTGTCAGCGTGAACGAGATCCTTTGTCCTGCCATCCTAGCTGACTGTGGCTTCTGAAGTAATGAATAGGTGGGTAATTAGGATGCTCAGGATAGAAATTGGATAACCAGCAGGGCATTTATTACGAACAACTATTAGATGGGAAATGAGAGACAGTAGTGTGGCAACATTCATACAGGTGAGGTCAAAAGCTTTTGGTACCTGGTGGAGAAAGAAGCTGAACAGGTTGACGGATAATATAGATTCAGAACTGAAACACTTGTCTGTGCCTTTTTTTTTTATTAATTTTTGAATGGTAAGAGAATTACCTTATGTCAGTGCATAATAATGTGATACTACTGCATAGGAATCTGGATGGTGCTTCTCATAACAGCACATGCTTCTATAATTTCCACATGCAGTCACTGCAATTGCGCACACAATTATGGCAGTATTAGGGCTTATTTTGCACGCTTCTGTGCATGGATATGTGAATCTATAGATATAAAAGCAAAGTCCTTCCAAAGTTAAAGTTTAGAATGATCTTCCCTTAATGGAGCTTAAAACATTAAGCATCATGACTTTGCAGTGTTAAATCACTGAAGTTAAAGGTAGACAAGAATATTAGCTTATCCAGTCTTCTCTTTACCTATGTAGGAAATCATTCATAAAGGAAAGTCGAGATGTACAACTGCACGGGTCCGTACCTGCTATTACTATATCTGCCCTTTGACTCAAGCCATTCTAACAGCAAACTGTATGACATACGATAACATCAAAGCACGTTGAATTAAATGGTGCCATTAAGTCAGCAGTTGCTACAAGATACAGCATCCAGAATAACAAACTGATGGGTTAAAATCCTGCGAATCAAATGCCATTAAAAGTGGTCTTGAGTGTGTATATTTAATAAAACTAGGTTATTTTTATTTTTAAATGTTTTTCTAGTACATCCAATCTATGCAGTGACGTTATGTGATTAACTCGCTAAAATGATCATTCATGCTTGTTGATTTTATAGTATCAATGTAGATATTAATGGAGATTATCTGGCAGATGTAATTAAGATACTCCCTTATTTATTTTGAAGAGAAATCACAGAAAGAAAGGCCTTTCTGTATGTAATGAGATATTTGCACTTCAGGGTGGTAGAAACACAAGACAGATTACTTCATAACATACCCATCACTCAATAATACACACATATGGTCATCTGTTATTCCTTACTCCCAGCTAATGCCTCTAGCTGTTCCCAAGGCCTAACCTGGTGTGCACTGAAGTCAACAGACATATTCCCACCAACTTCAGCTGACACTAGACCAGGATCAGGTTTTTTTCCCCTCTAATCTTGACACCAGGTTTAAATTAGGACCAATTCTGTAACCTCCACCTCATTCTACTACATTCTTCAGACAGAAATTGGTACAGATACAATGAGTCTACGTCTCATTTGTGCCCCTGTACTTCTCCATGTTTTTTCTTGGTTTGATATTGGCCCTCAGAAACACCTAGCCAATAGGAAGTTGGAGGCACAGGAATTTAGGTGAAATTTAGAATATGTAAATCACTACCAAAGGTTCTACACATGCATGTAGTCTGCAATATGTGCTCTCCAGGAATGCAACATTTCTTGCCGCCCCGCCCCCCCCCCTTTTTTTTTTCCCCCTTAAGCACAGGAATTGGAGAAATAACCCCACATCACATTGGATATAGACAGCTCAAAAAAACAGGGTCATCAATATTAGTGCCAACTGCTGACTCCATCTGCTGGAGTCATGACCCATAAAGTCAAGTGGAATGAAGAATGATTATTCAATTAATATCTTGAAGTGGTGACTAGAAGTTGCTACTCTATTTTTCCCTTAGAACGGTAAAAAGCAGCTATCCTTCAAACTGATAAAAATCTGAGTATAAAAATGAAAACTTCCCTCAATGCAGAAATTATGTGTGTATTCATAGTTCCTACAAATGCATCCTACAAATCATTAAAAAGTCTATACAAATAGGTGAAAAGGGCATAACTTTTGTATATCTGCCCCACTACTGGAGCAGATATACAAAAGATTCTTCTCTTTATCCACAGAGGTATTGATTGCTGACAATCAATGGACTGATTCCCCAAATATCTCCAAGTGATAAAGAAATAACTAAGTACATGCTGTTGAAGCTCATAGCACCCTACAGGCAAACCTGTGAGGGAAGCTATGATCTCATCTATCTCATGTGCACAAAGAAAGAGACAGGCAGGGAGATATCTTCCTCAAATAACTTAATTCAGTGATAATTTCCCAGAGCAGCTATGTAGCTTCACTTAAATTAATGATGCTGTGAAGGATATAAGGCAAGAAGGAAGAGACCAGCTATTAAGTGGAAATGTACTTCCTTTTAATTCTTATTTAAAAGGCTTTAAAAAAAAAATCAAAGTAATTTGCATAATGTCCATAAAAGCAACAAGACAAAAAATGCAAAATTATTTGGCTTATAAAAATACACATGCCATAAGTGTAAAAAATGAAATTGGAAATGTTAGATGAATACTGCAAATTCAACTGTAGGACAACCTTTGGCAAATGTTTGTTGTATAATGATGGTCTATATTTTTCTACTTTTACGTATGTATGTACGACTATATCAATCACACTAATTGTATTAAAATCTCTAAAAGTTCCTATCCAGTAATCGTCACACCAAAAAGTAATTATAATTATATGTAATAAAACCAACAGGCCAGAACAGCCATAAAAGAATGTGCTAATCCATCATTGTAACACATATCTAGCTGTGCATACCCATGTTTTCACATCCATGTGTATACACCATTCTTCAAGTATTTCTAATTTCTAAGCTAATTAACTGGTTGCATAAACCATCATAATCCATTTGTCTTTAGGACAATCTTGCCAATTTAAGCAACCAACATACTGCTTCAAAAGCTTTTACCTCTGTTTTCCGGATGGTATATCTCTGCCTTAGTCCCTGTGGCTCTCCTTTCTCATCCCGTATCTTTTCATAAAGAGAAAAACGGGAAGATCTTGCACAGTCACTGGGCTATGATGGGATCTGGGTCACAGACACCTGGGGGACAGCACACCTGCATGGTGCACTGTGATGGATGGGTACTAGCTGGTTAGGAAGGAGGGGCAGAGAAGAAGAGTAGGGGGACCTACGCTGCACATAAAAGGAGGTCCTTCACTGCACAGAAGTCTCTTACGAAACAGGAGATGTCCACTGAGAATCTCTAGGTGAAGGTCAGCTGGGAGAACACCACAGGGTGCTGTGGTGTAAGCCCATTACAAAGAGCCTGATCAAGAAGATTAAGCAGATGAAGCACTTTACAAAAAACTAGCAAAAGTCATCTGACTGGAAGCTTTTGTCCTCATGAGAGATATCTAACCCTCTTGTCCTCTCCTTTTCTTGTTCCTCAGCCCTTTCTTTGAGGGCTGATGATTGATACCTATCAATCATTTCCATTTCAAGTCTATCCATATCCACAAACCCTAAACATTGACACTTGTTTTAAACAGCATACCAGGAGGATGAGGAAAAAAGTCCTCTGAAATATTGTCCAATCAAGTTCAATGAATTTAAGAGTTTGCAGGAGAGTTTTGCTATCGTTTTCATTGCAAACAAGTCACAGCCGCCGATCGGAATTGCAAATGACTCTAGAATTGCTGTATTCACACCTTTTTACAGACAAAGAGACTGCAGAATTTTAATTATTTCCCATTCATGTTCAAACTAGTTATTAATAAAAAGCAACGGAGTATCGCCCAGAGGCTCACAACAGACAATGACATAAAAAAAGGTAATCTCAGCCATTCTTACCATGTACATACATTATCAGAGACAGCTTACCCCACGTTATGTTAAAAACCAGAGATGACTGTCGTAACATTGGCAGTAAATGATTGGCGCTGCTTATCACAACCAAGGCAATTAGTTTCAAGAATTCTTTCAGTTTGGTTGAAGCTTCAGAGAAGTGATATATTTTAGCATAAAATATTGTTTACTCACCTGTCTCTTCACTCAGCTCAGTCCCTTCTTCATTAGCATCATCTGTCAAAAAAAAAAAGAAAATGATTAACAAGAATACCAGAAAACATCTAAAATGAAATATTCCAGTTTCAAATTGCCCATATCTTAGTTTGCCTCCTCCCATTTAACATTTTGCAGTGAAATCTGGAGGTGGATGGAAAAAGGTTTTGATACTAGACTGTTACTACCAGATACAGGAAATGCAGGGAATAAAGACAGGGAATAAAATTGAGCATAATTTACAGAATTCTGCCAATTATGACTTGTATAAGATGAAATTGCATTCTCTTTTCTAGCAGTTTTTGGTTTACTTGTCAAGCTTCAGTTTGCTTTGTTTCCTGGGAACAGCTGGCTATGGCAGGACAGGCTGAGAGAGTTGGGGTTGTTCAGCCTGGAGAAGAGAAGGCTCTGGGGAGACCTTATTGCGGCCTTCCAGCACCTAAAGGGGGCCTACAGGAGAGCTGGGGAGGATGTTTTACAAGGGCAGGTAGTGACAGTATGAGGGGGAATGGCTTCAAACTGGAAGAAGGTAGATTTAGATTATATATTAGGAAGAAATTTTTCACTNAAGGTCCCTTCCAACCTCAACCATTCTATGACTCTATGATTCTATGTTAAGAGAACTAGTTATCCAGAAATCATAACACAAAGAGGTTACTATAAATTTGCCAGACAGGGCTTTGGTTTAAGACCAAACTTCAACTAGATGAAAATTGAACACTTGTAATTATTAAGATGATATATGAAGAAAGCAGATTCCTTTTGCAAAAAGTTGCATTTCAGTAACAAATAAATTTCTTACTGCAAGTTGTTTTGATAAGGAAAAAAAAAAAAAAAGATGATTAGCCTTAGTTAACATCTAGGTAACTCAATGTTCCAGAGCCTTAATCACCTAACGGAGAGCTCATCGATGACAGAAGTTTATGTCAACTATGTTTCTAATTCATATAGACTCCATTTATACTGTTTGAAATGGATTTGGGCATATGCAAATTCTGTAGCAAGCCTACAATTTCTGTCTAAAGCTTAACTTCTTTCAAACTTGCATATGTGCATATTATGACCACCATTTGAACCCAAAGGAGTTTTGCAATATTATGATCAATGGTAACGGAATCTACCAGAAGTATTTAGGTCCTAATTTACAGGGTCAGATCTTTACACTATAAACTCTGCTGAGATCCAAATACTGTGACACACACTATGAGGATTAAGCTCTGCTTTCATCAAGATTTGGAGCCTGAAACTTTATTTTAAGCAGAGATGAGTAAGCATGAGAACAGAAGAATTAGTTAATAATAGAGGCCTCCATTGGGAATTGTGTTTGCTATAAGTATTAAAATCACAAGCATGAGAATTTTCACAGATGCTTGTGAATCTACAGTAGATGGATCTGTATCCACCCGTCTCCCCCTTCCATCTCATTCAGACATGATCTGAAGAGCAGCACTTTCAGAAGCCACTAAACGACAGCAGGTTACGTTTCTCTTGAGTAAGCTTTAGCCGAGCCCAAAGGATCAGGACTGAAAAAAGTCACTGCACATTTTACTCCCTTTCTCCTTATTCTGCAAACAAGTGTTTTGGAGATCAAAAAGGCACGAGGACCCCGACTGTACAAATACAAATTTGTACACAGAAACTTTAAGGAGCTTTGACTAGTAATTTTTGAGATAAGAAAATGAAAAAAAATTCTTGTTAAAGCCAATGGGAATCCTGCCATTGACTTCAACAGAGCCAGGATTTTCAACTGGAGTCCTGACATTTTTCAACAAACCACTCAGAAAGCATTTGGGTAACACAGAGATTATTAATTGTTCAGTTTCCAATAACATGTTCTTTCCATGGAAGCATTTATAATGAAACCAGCATGATAAAATTTCAAATTAATCCAAGACTTGACACTAAATCAGCAGAATATAATATCTTAACATATATATATCACCTGGTCTTCTGTGGAAGTTCTTAATTATAGTTCCGTAAGTGACTTGGAATACAAAATTCCCAAAGCAACAGAATAGCTTCTAAGCTGGTGATAATGGACACAGACAAGAAATCTGATGTTATTAAAAAGTAGTGAAGTCATTATGCAATATAATTATGAAGAGGCAAACACTGCTTTTGTGAACTAATTGTGAATTAAAGGCGTTTTTCTCGGGGAAAAGGAACCTAAGTCTCACTGAAAGGCAGTAAAGTCCTTACGTCAGTTCTGAAAATGGGAGTTGGGCTCCCAACTGCTTGGTGACATGATCTGTATGTCACTGCGGTGCCTTTGAAAATTCTACCCCAATCTAGATCTGAATTTCACTTTGGCACACAGCATTGCCCAGTCACTTCATGTATCTATAATTCTTACTCTCACACTATTAATGCATCTGGTGGAAGTGCTTCCCTGTCAAATATAAAGCAGTCTCTTTCACTGACCTTGGTGTGGCTGGCTGAAGTGACAAACACCATGTTTAGCTGACAGACCTCTATGCCCAAACCAATAATTCTAGATAAAAAACAGTGATTTAGAAATCTATATCCAAAATTCATTAACTTTTCCCAAAAAAGAATGCTATTACAGGCAGTTTCTTGGTTACTGGTTCTGAAGTAGTAAAAGCAAGTAAAAATATTTTTTACTGAAGCTCTACATGCCTAATAGAAAGCAAAATCAGTGCCAAGATTGCAGTGAACTAGATTTGCAATACCTGGGTTTTGAGTTTTTTTTTAATGCTCCCTATACATTTTTTACTGCACGCAGAAGAAGCCTTCTAGAGGTTTGCCTTGGTTTGAAATAGGCACCACAGTCAATCCTAAAGCAAAACTGAGCAAGACCATAGGAGAACCCAAGAGTGAATCTTTGCCACCAGTAAACATTTCTTTAAAGACATACTATCAATATTTCATGCACAGACTCCCCCATTTGACAGACCACAGGTGAGGTCCTCTGTAATTCTCACCTTTGCTCAAGGGCTGTTGAAAAATAATTGACTAGGAAAACATGCTATAATGTGTGTGCACATGTGCCCACTCTTGGTTACTCTTTCGTCTGAAGAAGCAGAACAGAGACCTATCACAGGGCTTCCCCATTAAAGCCCTGGACTTTGGGAAGCTCTACTAAGAGGACCTTGCTGGAAAAGAAATGACAGACCTTGCAGCCTGGAGCGAGAGGGAAACTGACAGTGACTCCCTGCAAGGGTCAGCCCACTCCCAAGAAAACTTGCATTGGTATTTAGAAGTCTTACAATACAAGGAAGCCATCTAATCCAAAAATGCATCATACAGTTGAGTGCACAAAATTTTCCAGCTTATAAATTGGACTACAGTATATAAAATTAAGATACTGGATTGGCGATATATGGGAGAACAGTTTCCAGTCAAGTATGAAATAATTTACAGCAGAGAGTCAACCTATGATTGAAACTCGCCCTCTAACTCCCATGCTGTCTGGGGTTAACTATATCTTTAAAGACCACAGAGCTTTGCATTTGAGAGCAAGTTGCTCAGAGCATACACATTTGTATAAGTCACAGGCTCTCTGGTAGAGTCATGTACTAAGAGCCTGTTACTCTTTCATTTCCCTCTCCCTTGTTACCTACTGAGCCCTCTGAAACATCATAATTGCACCATACCTGCTCTTAGTGACACTGGAGAAGAAGATGCCTTCTTCTGTCATGTACATTTTTTTTTTCTTTTGCTTTGCTGGTCAGGTTCTTTCTCTGGCTCACTAGTCATTGCATACAAGCAAACACAAGCCAGATGGCTAAAACCATCAATCTGTGTTAAGATTTATGTTAGGAACAGAGAGGTGAAAGGCTCTAAATACCGCTGCTAATCCCCAAAGCCATTAAACCGCCTCCTCCTTGTTGCTCATGCTTCTATTTGCATTCTTCTTCATGTTAGCACGTGGAGAGTCAATGCTATACAAACACCTTTTATTTTTAACTGCATGCATTGAAGAGCTCTTACACAAGAGCCAGCTCCCCACTGCAGGAGGCTGCTGTTTCATCTGTATTCAGGGTCTGCATCCTGGGCTGCCAGCGCTCCCCCAACAGCACTGCGTGCTGCTAGCTCCTCCCTGCCTTCCTCTAACCTTTCCTCAGCTGCCTTGTCTCATCCTTCAGGATTTGTTCCTTTTCTCAGCACTTTCTGCTGTTTCCTGATTTCCAGACGTTTCCTTATTTCCAGCCAACCCATGTGTCTCAGTCTGCTCCTCCTTGCAAGTGCGGCTCCGCGTACTGAACAGAACCAGAGGAGGGGCTGGGAGGGCACTGTGGGACCAGACCAACCTCCCTTCTGCAACTTGTATACACACACGCACTGGCAAACAGCAAGAAGACGGGCAGAGCTGTACAGGAGGTTGAAGGGACAACTTGGTGATCATACTGCTGATGCCTGAAAAAAAAGCCAAACTCCCTGAAAAACATAAAACCTTTCAGCACTGACAGCTGTGCAGCCACCCCAGTGAGCTTATTTGCTATACAAAAACAGTCGTCCAGCTGAAAAAGTTCCTGCCCTCAAGCATTTGCTTAGCAGGTATTCCATGATCTGCCTGTACAGTTTCCACTAGAATAACAGAGGATGTGCGGCACAACAGTCTCGCAACATTAAGGAAAATTGATCCTGCTCAAAAAACAGCTTCTCGTGTCCAATCTGGAAGTGGGTGGCAGCATGGGCCAGGGTACCCACCTGATGCAAACTGTCTAAACCGTGACAATATCAGGTTTCCAGCAGGTGAAAGTACCAAGAGAGTCCTCATTCTCCATATTCATCTCTGCCACACTTGTCTTTCCAAAACTTGTCCCAAAGCTTCAGCCACCTATCTACGTGATCATCTTAACATCCTTAGATGGCTTTCTAATCACGTCTCGCATCCTTTTTCAATCCTTAGTAATCAAAAAAGTCACTTTTTGATTGCTTATGACCCCTGCTGCTACCCAACAGGAGCTTCACAATAGCGTACGGGCTCTATGTTGGTGTTCTTGTAGCATCGTAAAACACAGAGGAACACCCTAGGGTTAGATGAGACTCACAATAACCTAGGAGCTAACGAGCTCTTTGGGTTGTTCTGATCCCTTCAACCCAGTTCCTCCACCGGGAGGATAACAGACTGACCAATACCACAGAAGGGAACGTCTTCGTTGAGGAAAAGCAGATTTGGAAATCCCCACCGGATGAGATCAACTAAACCCAGGCCTGACTCTCTTCACATCTACTTGTAAAAAAATTATATTTTCCATGAAGCTTTCCCTCATCCTTAGTGCTCATAAGAGGAAGGAAAAAGGAGAAAGAGGTAAAACAAAAAGATCCTTAACAAAAAAGCACATTCTTCTGCTTTGGAAAAAGAAACAGAACTTCTTCTGGTTCTGAACATTTGTATCCTGCATACAGAACAATAGGGACTACAAAACCCTCCATCTAACACGAAGCAAGTTTAATCAAATTTTTTAGTGTGATTAAAAAGAAACTTCCACTGATACACTCTGTACATCCTGGCCTTACAGCAGCACTGGTATAGTTTTTCTTCCCGTGTTGCTTAGTTACACCAATCCCACAACACCAGAGTCTCACTGAATGTAAAATACGTTTGTAGCTTTTGAAGTTATATCAAATAGAAATCCTTAGTACCAACCTCCTAAGAAGTTAGGCACTGTTTTTTTTTGTCACCACATAGATGGCTTCTTTTATGTACCATATCACTTGATCTGCTGGAAAATACATATACCCATAAGAGCCTCAGCTGCATATAAAGGCTACGCGGTAGCTGCTGTTCCCACTGTGAGTGAACTGGACAACATTGTTCCAGTGCAGGAAATGGTGCTCGCAGTCAGGATCAGATTTGGGTTTCTTTCGCAGATGCTTCTACCTTACACGAAAGGAATGAAGCACTCCTTAGGAAAATATACATCAGTTTTTAAAGAAAAAAAATCTATTGCAAAACTTCCTTATTTCCTCCCTGCCCTAAAATACTGAAAACAACTGAGTTTTGTTTACACAAGTGCTAAAGTGGATTTCTCACCCATATGTATGCTAATGTAGCAGTCACACACAAAATGGTATGTTTTGCATGTGGCAACATATTTCTAAATACAAGCTTCTAACAGAATCTCATCAGTAACCTAAGGCAGAGGCAATCAAATGAGACAAACACAAACTTAACTCCATCCTTTGCATTTAGAAGCACTCGAGCACATGAAGTGACTCAGTGTCAGCGACCAGATAGGACAGGATATTTTTTGAGCATGACATAACTGCATTCGGAATGCTTTACATGGGATGCCACAATATGTCACGCAGCAGGAAGAAGAGACCCCTGATCAAAGATGTATTCACATAAGGTATTACACAGAAAAAGCTTCTGTTTGTTCACCTTCTGGTGCCAGGCATCCCCGTGTGAAGGACTGAGTGCAGAACAGAACAGCAATACATTTCCCTCCCCCTACCAGTCTCTCCCTGAGCCTAAGGTTACATATAGACCCTGGTGATTCATAGCCACTGTTGGACCAGTCCTCTGTTGGTTGAGCTAATCCTCTTTTTAACTATATTTAACATCTACAAGCTCCACAACACCTCATAGCAAGCATTCTTATACCCTAACTATGCATTGGGTGAAAACCTACTTCATTTTGCCTGTTTTCATCCCAATTCATCATTTCCTGGGACACCTTACACTTCTTGTGTTACAAGAGATGGTAAATGATTGCTCCATATTCACCTTTCTACTTACCGCACTCATCATCTCCCCTGTGCTCTCCCACGTTGGTAACACACACAGCAGCCTGGTCATTGCATCTGCATGACCCCCGTGCCTTCAAGGGCATCCTCACCACCTGCCACTTCACTGTTTCAACACAGCCCTTATCCAGGCTGGAGAGCTCAGGGATTTGGAGTGAGTGGACAAGTACATAGAAACAACCATTTCCCCTAACTTCTGGAGTGGCCGCAAGCTCCGTCATCAGTCTCACAAAAGGAGACAAGGCAAAAGTCTACAAGATGCTACTGGAGCAAAGAAGAGGAGATTCCACTTAGCAAAACAGGAGCTCCTGAAAACAGAGCTTTAATAGGTTATGGTCCCATTGTCTGTCCACACCCTGCTCCAAGCAGCACCATTGCTGCTATCAGGAATGAGGTGGCAAACAGTTTTCCAGATTGTACAGCAGACAATATCACAATCCTCTGTCAAACTATGTACAACCAGAGGATCCAAGCCCAAATTTTGAGGTGACCAACACTTGCCAAAGTCTAGAGCAATGCTCTGTCAGCAGTCAGCCAGAAAATTATTCAGAAGGGATTGTACCAGGAAGTTTTATTATGATTCAGACTGAAGCAGGAAACTGCCCATTAGCTTTTCATTAGGTACTGGAAACCCACTGCCATGTTAGAAGATGCTAGGACCCCCCTCTTGGTCTGCATATCTCTTAAGATGCTGAAAGTAGTATCTGAGCCATCAATTACATACTCTGCATCCCAAACACCATTGCTGAGCTGCTTCTTGTTCATTCTCCTGCACTGCATTGAGGCACTGACAAAAGGGGCTAAGACAGACAACCCCAGTGAGAGGTAGGACCGGCACAGTCACTGCCATGGCAAATGAAGACAAAAATCCATAGAAAAATTTTGTTTCACAGTTTTACGAACACCTTTAGCTTTTAGTTAACTTGAGATTTTGAGGTAAGTGCTTTCAGACGTATTTTGAAATGGACAGATATTTAAGCGTTATGGCTATATTAAACTTTTGGACTGAGAACAATTTTTACAGCATCCTATTTATGTTGGAGTGTACTTTATCAGGACCTGTAGGTGCCGTGAGAGAGAATTAGAGAGAAAAGCCAGCAATCCAGTCTGGTGCACAGGCTCCTCCAGCTCCCTGATATGGGCAGTGCTTCCTTTGAAGCCTCTTCTACTGAGGGACACAGAACGATCGCAGGAAACAGCAGGGCTGTGCTTCTCCCCTGCTGTTTTGAATTAAGTTCTTCCACAAGCGGTCCAGCAGAAGCCATCTGAGACAGCTCAAAGGGATGCAGGGGGCATTTCACACCCATGTGAAATTGTCCATGTGCCACTGTTATGCTCTCAATGGCTTGATGCACAGCCCTGGAAAGGAAACTGATGCATGGTCACACACCATCTCACCACACATTCACCATCTGAAAAGCCAAGCAGGATCTTCAAGTGACCAGTCAAAAGTTTCAGATGCCAGAGAAACCAGAGGGTCCCCTGAGCATCCTGACAGAACAGCAGGGATTGCAGCACCATCGGGGTGGGGTCAGGAAAGTGAGACTCTTTTTGCTCCTTCCAGCAAACAGGCCCAGGTTGCAGGTGATCCTGCCCACAACCAGGGCACAAGCCACAGACTGTGACACAACACTGGCAATCCGCTGTGGCTATTTAACTCCATCTCTGTCCCAGCTTCTGCTCAGCCCCAGACATGTTCGTGTACCAACAGCAGGTGTGTGGACACAAATTTAGGCTCCATGTCATCAGCAGGGACCCAGACCATCCACAGTGCCTTGAAAGCTTTATGAGGGAAAGCAGTGAAGAAAGGGAGATGGCAGTCTGACTGCCTCTAGTTTAAACCTGTGGAAACACAGGCGGTTATCAGCTGTGAACATGACAACCTGAAAAGTCTGCACAGAGATGGGAAAAGTACCGGCAACCAAAACCTTCAGGACAGCCCTCATTGGTCAGGAGAAGGCCAAAGGGATTTCAAACTTCCCCACATCTGACTCCCAAACATCCATTCCCAGGGGGCTCCAAGCCCCAGTGGCCTTTGCACGCCTGCCTGAACCAGTCAGAACAAACAGAGCCTCGTAACTTACAAGGCAAATCACTACCCAGGTGAAATCTCAGCTAAAGGATATTGGGTACTTCCAGTAAACCACTTGGCACCTATCCACATAGTAAAATTAAGCCCATGAAAAATATTTTGTGGAATACATTCAGGTGATGAATTAAGGAAACGAATCTGCTCATGAACACTGCAAATGCAAATAAAGAGGCTAAATTTATCAAACGAATTACCCATTTGATACAGGATTACTTACTAAGGGATAACTTATGATTCCTTTGCTCACACTGAGGACCGCTTCAGCCCCAGTGAAGTCTGCCATATTAAGTGAAAAGGGTGATGCTTCTCAATACCAGTACAGAAATTACAATCTCTGCTTAAGAGTTCACTCACGTATTAGTGCAGGAATCTGCCTTTTTAATACAAAGCCCTTCATTCAGCCATTTAGACAGTTTCCAATTTGATTCCAAGCCTGGTAGATCTCTTAAAAATGATTTTCCTCTGTAATTGTAATATATTTGCACATTTATGCACAACTAGGATGCTGCGCATCCTCCTGAAGTAACAAGAGGATTAATATGAGACAGTAGCTCTTATCTGTATGCTTTGGGTAGGGGGAACAGTGCTTTCTGCTTTTATCCTGGTTGACGAAAATGCATTAAGTGTCATAACCTGGAACAGAGGGGAGAGAAAAGTTTATTGAAGACAAAGCAATTTCTCTCTCTTTTTCCTAACACCAACTGATACGGCCAAAAAAAAAAAAAAAAAAAAACCCCCACACAAACAAAACCGAACAAGCTCTTGGGCTCAGCATCCTTTCATTAGCTCTGAAAGGACAAGGAGTCTAAAAGCCTGCATCTTCCATCTATCAATTGGTCTAATAAAAGCGCAAACCTGTCCTCTCTCTAACAATTTTAGCGATGCTTTAGTGAAGTAATTTTGTTACTCTGTTTCAAGTAGTAAGAATGTAATATAACCTTGAATGCTGCAGCTTCACAGCGCGTACCTTTTATAACATTATTTTTGTCTAACGAACATTTTCAGAAAAAATTATTCCCCTCTCCAACCCACTGATAACAGGTGGTAGATCTAGAAATACTTTAAGCATTACAACTTAAGATAAACCTTTCATAATACACAACAGCCACAATGAAAAATAAGCATTTGCCAAAGGTCCTTACGAGATTATCTATCTGACATATTGAGTAGCTAGGTATACACAGTATACAAGAGCGAGCAAAAACAAGAAAAAAAAGATATCTTTGCCTCCAGCTGGCAACTGTTTACAAATACTCTTAATTTTACTTGTATAAATAGCATCCTGGAAGTACATATCACTGTAAGGTAAATGTTGGTAAATTTAGCTTTTCAAGGGGGACTGTTTTTATACCATTTCCTGGTCAGTCTTATAAATATATATATTTAGCAACTAAAGTGATGCTTAGTATCTAGGCTTGATGTAGAATTCTATTAGAAACAGTGAATTTCAAGAGAAAAAAATGGTATGAGTATCAGCTGCTTTCCCAGAAAGCTCACTCAGAATACTAGTAGCAATGAATCCAGATATGTAAGAACTACACACCTGAGCCAGAACTGCAGGCAAGGATATTTTATTTGCCTAAGATACGTAGCAAGACATTCTCTTGGATTAAGCAGAGAATTTCCCAACACAGCTGAAAGGAGAATGGCTGGGCTCTCTCATTCCGCTAGGAGACAGGACTCGACTGGTAAAAAGAAAACACACTGGTTGTTGCACTTAATATGTTAAAACCATGATCCGTCTTAAGCACAGAAGGTTGGTTGTTCTACACAAAGTCTTTCACCCTTGTTCTTTTTCTACCAGGACATACAGAAAGCCCTCAGCAAAACCCCAGAGGTTCAACAGAAAATTCTGTGTGGATCAGGACCCATTAATTTCTAAACCAGGGCTTTTCTGGACAGTCATTAGGATGAGATCCTAAGTCCGAGTTAAAGATTAAGTGGCGCTCCCCCTCGGAGCACGCTGGCTTTTGCTCAGGTTCTTACAGGCTACTGATTACTGAGATTAAATCAGAAGTGCTGAGACTGTGACAACTGGTCTGTTACTGAACAGCTTTGCTACACTCCTAAGATATGAAATTACTCAGAAGTCTGCCTCTTCCCCCTATATATTTAAAGTTTGCAAATGACAAGGCTCTTGGCAGTTGTCTTAATATCAGTACATTACTCGACTAATTTCTTTGGCATTCCACTCGCAAAATAGGCCTAATGATACGTTCAACTAATGGAACAATTTCCCTATATCTATATTCCACTTACTCTAATGCACTGAGGTGTAACTCTAGCTTCATTTCATTATCACTTGACTAGCTCAAGCACTTGGATGTCTTTTCAGATTTATTAATGCACCGGGTTTAAAGTAATAACTATTTATGTATATAACTCCATGAATATATTCTTCTTTCTAAGCATTTTTGCCCGGTTCTATTAAAGTAGATGTATTTCATAATGTTTCTGAATGCAAGACACACTTTTAAAATGTCTCAATGTTTCTTCTCTAAGCTTAAAGTAATATCTCAGTGTTATTCTCTCCTGTGAGTGTTCAGATAGTGTCCTATCGATTTAAATTTAGGGCAGGACTATCCTTAAAGACTTTCATTTCACTACGTTAATAGATCCACCTAAAAACAAAACAAAACCACCAGAGTTTTAGCAATTCTTCCCACAGTCTAAATATCGGGAATTTATTGCCAAAGGTAGAGACAATTGCTAATTCCTTCACACAGAGCCATCTTGCCTAAGTCCTCTGTGCAAGAAACCAGAGAGATGGAACATCCCTACAGTAGGAGAGTCTGCTGATAACTTGTCGAAGTCTACTATGCTACATGCAGATGGCAATTCACAAGAGACCAGAAAAAAAGGAACAAAGAGCAGACATGATGGTCGTCTGGTGGATCACCATCCAGACCCTCAGCTGATGTTCTCACCAGTAGGCTATAGGCAATTTAGGATAGGGCTGACTTCAGCTGACATCTGTTGAAGTGGTGGTACCCTGTGGAAAAGTGTCAATTCAAGACAGCAAAGAAAGCCTGAGACTGTATATTAATCATTAGGGCACTCCTCCAGGAGAGGGGCCCAGATACCGATTGTTTCTCCAGGGACACTAATAGAGTCATTTGGGTCACACATATCTTTCCTGCCTCTCCCTGCGTCCTCACAAGCTGAAGATCTAAATGACTCCTGTAAGGGCATACCAAATGTCTGCAGTGGTACAAGACATTAAAATCACATCACCCAAATCACTGACCACTGAACTAACCACAAGAAATTCTTCACTGAGTCAGGGATAAAGTTTAAGATGCTAAGCTGATTCCTTTCAAAGCTCCAGCTGACTAGCCAGTAGGTGCTCAGGTCCTTCTGGAAACCAGCATCGTTAAGGCATATCAAAACTGGTATTCAGAACCATTAGTTATGAGAAAATTGCAGTGGGGATCCTATGAAAATGGGTCCTACGATCTTTTAGAAATCTATAACAAATTGTGGCTGCTGAGAACTAAAAATCTTTATTACCTTTATTATCTGAATCTAAAATCTTTCTCTGGATACATAAGCATTTGCATAGTCACATACCTGCAAACTACTGGATTTGCTACACCTTAGAGGGTCCCCAGCACGACCACCTCTCTATGCTCACATATCACATTCCCAGTTTTAGTTCAAGCAAAAAAAAATTGTAAAAACTTTCCATGCATGAGAATAACCCTACTTTTAAAACTATGGTAAAACTGATCACCTATATAATGTGGCGTAATGCAATTACAATTCTTTATATAACATGACACCAATCCACACAGGTTCTCTGTAGACAGGAGGTCAACAGTGTCAGTTTTTGAAAACCACAAAAAGTAAATAAATCTCCCATCTTCCTCTCTTTTCCCCTTTGGGCTTGCCATGCTTCAGCTTTGAATCATCTTCTTGTCTCTCAGGCTTTCAAACCCAAGTTGGCTTTACATTTATAGCAACGATACAACAGGCTTTAATCTGTGATTTCAAAGACATGAATGATGAAGGTGAGTATTAATACTCTAATTCGTTGGCAAATTGACACTATAGTCTACTCTCGCTTAATCTGACGGGCAGGGACAGAGCCAGCAACAGGAGACTAGGTACTGTCACTTATCCTATGTGTTGGGGTACACCACAAAAAAAAAAAACAAAAAAAACAAAAACAAAAACCCACACAATGACTGGATTAGATGTGAATGCAGTCTTTGAAATGCATGTTCAATGTGGTCCAGACAAAAATATTATTAAGCGGTTAGACACCATTCTATGCTACCTGAATTATTCAATAGATCTTTAAGTTTCAGCTGCCAGTCATTGCAAACTGGAGATTACAAAGACATCTACAAAAAGCTTTGTTCCAGTGAGATGAGACAGAAACATCACGATTTCCATACTACCAGCCAAAGCCAAAGGAAAAAACCACTGTGGCTACTGTGACAACACAGTCCTATAGAATTAACAGAGACCTACAACACACCAAAGCTCTGCTTCCTATTACTTAAAGGCCCTTTCTGCCAGACAGTGAGGAGTATTTAAGTGACTGCCACTTCTGAAATGGGTGATAAAACAAAGCACTAAAATCTCGATCATGTCACGTATAGTAGGACTGATATCATAGAAAACAAAATAAAATGGGAGAAGCTTAGGGTTGATAAACAAACTGAACACAGATTTCTAATGATATGCAATACAAATAAATCACAGGCATATGGGGGGGAGGGGGATTAACAAATTTACTATCCACCAGGTTTTCTAAAATTCTAGAAAGTAACCTCCTGTGTGAAATGCAAGATGAACGGCTAACATTTCCCAAGTGCTCCGGCGAGAGCCATCTTTCTCCCATTCATTCTTGCACAGGGACAGCTCAAGTTTAAAGTTCTCATTCAGACACAGTTGGGCTCTAACCCCTGCGGTATCTTTTCAGACCCAGAGAAACCCTACCGGCATCGTTAATGAAAGAGCAAAGCATGTACAAAGTGCATGGAAAAGCAATATGCACTAGGAGCTATATACATTAGTGCAAATCATTTTCTTAGAGTCAAGACAGCCAGTGCCGTGCACCAGGTTTCGGAAGGAGATACAGACACAGCAGAGAATAGGGAAACTAGCTGTACTGAGCACACAAAAGCAGGCCTCGATTTTGTAAAAGCAGTATCACAAGTAGTTTTACCGGTTCACAAATTTTAAATGTCTGCATTTGTCCAGGATCAGAGCCTCTATGTGCAGCTGGTCGTTAAAGAAAGTTCACATTTTAATATTTGGCTTAAGTGGGAAAAGAAGAAAGGACACCAACTGTTGTCTTTTTGCTGCATCATTTTTTAAAGTCAGATGGCACTTGATTACTACACCTACCTAGAGGGAAAAACTCGCCCATTTTCTTCTTGAAAATTTTGTAGTCAACCTCCAAAAAAACGCAGAAGATGATACGATCCACCTGTAAGAAACAAAATTATTCACAGTGAAATGATCGCAATCATAAACATTGGCAGTAATAGTTAATAAAAGCAAAGAAACTTTTAAGCCAACACGCTTTTATGCTCCAGGCAAGGAAGAAAACATCACAGGGATGCAACGTTTTGACTTTATTGTGCATCTGTGTTGTAATTTATAAAACAACATTTGCAATCGCAGCTCACAACTGTATTCTTTGTTAACTGCCTCCTGTTTATGCAAACCACTCTTGAGCACAGTATAAATGACTTTTGGCATCCTAGATGAGTACTGGGATGCAATGTTTGATGAAAGAGTCACATGGGGGGCTTCTAATAAGCATACAAAAGAGTAAATGGCTAAGCAAAGAGCTCTTTTTCCAATCCTTGTCCGACAAACCTATTTGCAAAACCATTTAGTATTTTAAAATGTCTTTAAAAGGTTTCACGCGGTTTTAATTTACATGAAACCACTTACTCTTGCTATAATACAAGCAGAATGCAGCAAAAACAAAAGCTGATTAGATGACAGGTAGCACACAGGGTAAATAAAACATTTAATATGCCATCTACTTAGGGAGGCTGAGCATACCAATGAAACCACAGCTCATAATGTATGCGCCACCCACCAATCATTTCAAATAAATTGTTTGGGAGATCATTGTATGTAAAAGTCTTTTCTAAGAGAGACCAAAAAAAAAAAGCCAAACAAAATAAAAAAAAAAACAAACAGAATTCCAAAGCCTTTAAGGCTGAAAAACACCCACACTGGACTTCACTCTAGCCTTGCTATTTCTCTGTTTTATCTGTTTACATAGCCCAGCAAAAACTGCCTCTGCAGCCAAAACCCAGCTCCAGGAGGGAGCTGTGGAAGTCAAAAAGACCCCCCCCCACAGCTGAGCCGAGGGACCCACAACCTGATAATCAAGTTTTTCTCTGAAGTGCGTGAGAGCTTAAGCAGAGTGGGATGATGTAGAAAACTCGGCATCTTGGCTGACATTATGCCGTCCTCATGTCTTCGCAGGCAATACGCCGATCTGTCGTAGCAGAGCTCCTCAAGAACACCTTTGCACATGCTAGAAAAAGCACCGGCCTCCTGCCCCCTGCAGAGAAACCGGCAGGAGGAACGCTCTCC
>VZSZ01010999.1:40857-67839 GCA_013398815.1 Ibidorhyncha struthersii
AGCAGAAAATGCTGTCCTTTTGCTAGAGCTGCTCTTCGAAGCAAAGTACAAGTCTTGGCTTCAAAGATACCATTATGCTGAGAGCTCAGGACGTCATTTTAGAGCTCTTTTTGGAGCAGCCTGGTAGCATACAGACGGGAACGAGAGCAGGCAATAATTGGTTATGCTGGAAAATGCCCATAGTTGCTAACAAGGACATCTCTGAATCAAAGCTGACTACAAAACCTGAAAGAGCAAACTAGGTAGGAAATATGAGACTGAAGTAGGAATACGAGACTGAAGTTATGTGTGCGTTAAAGAAGAAAGAGGTTTGTGAGCAGGAGGGAAAGCAGCAGGGCAGAGCTTGGGCCGACACCGCTTGCCGGGGAAGCATATCGGCAGATTTGTGAGCAAGAAAACTGCCTGTTGCTGTCTGCTCGTATGACGTTCACGGAAACAAGCTGTTCTGTGCATCCCTCGTAAACAAACCAGGCTAGACCTTAAAAATATGCTGGACTGTGTCATCAGCTACTCTTCACAAGGGATATAATAAAGAACCCAAATTCTGGTTAAGTGGTGGAGCCAAAAAAGCCGTACTCACCCGTGTACTCACAAATTTGTTAAGTAAAGGACCAGTGGCAAGTGATGCCTTATTTTACCTGTATGAGTTGCATGTTTTCAGGAGGGAAGCTTTAGACAGTGAATGCTTAAATTACATTTATTGTGAAAATTGGTTTAGAATAGTGCTGGGGTGACACTAGATTGCCATCTTCTATCTCCGCCTCCCGAGTGGAGCAGATATTTAGACATTCCAGTGATAGGCCCAATACGTGAGCCAGGACAGACAAAATAGCAAGGATGGAAACTTATAAACCAGAGGAGAAATGATTTTCCCACGCAGAGCTCTGAGTTGTCTATATGTAGTCTCGCATTCTGTCTAAATACTACAGATGTTTCCCTCATTTTATATAGTTCAACTTCTCAAGGTGTTCCCTTCACTTTTATTTATTCTGTGCAGTTCACAATGATAAAATTTCTGCAATCCTGAGAATTTCTACTTCTAATATAATTCCTTAATTTAAAGATAGGGAATCTCTCTAGAAATGGCAGACTATTTCAAAATTTCTAGCTTCCTGACTGTATACTCCTATATATAAACGTGTTCAATTTCTTCTCGGTGTGAGAAAACGTGCTCTATTTTTAAGTATGCATAAGATATTGTGATGACAGCTGAAATCCTGTGTTTATCTGATTGAATGGCATGTGTTGGCAGATAGTAAATCTGAAATTAAACTGTATTCTATCATCCTGCCAGTCATTGACTATTTTATCTAACATCCTCAGCTAAAATAACTCGAAATTAGGTATGGAAAGTAACCCTTGTCCTCACTGTTCCTGTTCCAGCTACAATAAGGAACGATTTAATCCAAGTGACTCCAAACCTGCCTCGCCTGCTGGCTCACAAAAGCTCAGCAGGCCTTTTGGGATGTGCATTTATGAAAGATGCTCCCTCGTTCAAAGAGGAAAACTCTCCTCTCTTGTAGCTAGGAAATGCCAACTTGATTAGACATTTCATGCCGCCCCTTTACAGAGGGGAGAGAATAGCCCCCTGGGACTCCCCCGAGCATGCCGTGGGAGCCCTGGGTGCCTTTTGTAGGTGCCCAGCTCCTGCACAGCTGACCAAGCACCACTCAACTGCAGCAGAAGTTTAAAGTAGTTGCAAGTTGAAGGTATTAAAGCTTATCCTTGATTGACAGCTCTCTTTTAGAGATTGGTATTAAAATCAGCCATCCCCTGTCAGAGCCTGATTAAATTCTGCTCGCTTCACAGCTATGAATAGGTGGATCAAAGAACCCCAAAATTAAGAGCGCTGCAACGCAGGAAGAAGGGAGTTAAATTGCATGAGCTGTTCACTTAGTAGGCAGATTCACAGCTCAAGGCTGCAAGTACATTGATATTCCCCCCCCCCCGGCCCTTTTTTTTCCTTGGGCTCTACTCTCCTTGCCAGGCTCCATTTAATTTTGAGAGAGATACCTTCCTGGTGGATTTGTTAGCTGCACCTGATAGGGATCAGTAAACTTCTGGGGCCCTGCGTGGCTCACAGGGCTCAGGCTGTTTTGCAGAGGAACGGACCCAGAGTCGGTCATTAACACCAGGATTTTACAAGGATACAGCCAGATCTCACAAAGTGAAAACCCCTCCACTGGGTATAAAAAGCACTGTTGGTCTTAATAGCAGCAGCATTGATCTCAATACAAAGAAGCCAGCAAAAATATTTCCTCCTGCCTTTTGTTCGGTGGGGTTTTAGCTAGTTGGTGGGTTGGTTTTTTTCCCCAATGAATTTGAGAGTGCTTCGCATCTAGCATGTTTTAAGTTTACTGGTGGGTTAACGCACCTTGGGTTAGTTCACTCATAGACCACTAATGGTCTAGAAGAGCTCCATGCGAGTCTGGGGCGGGAGCGTGCTCCAGGACTGCACTGTCACCGCCAGCACAGGAATGATGAAAAGCTGCTGAGGGTCCCACAAACCACACGACAGAGCTGGGAGCTGCACCCCTCTGCAGCAGCTGAGCTCCACCGACACACAGGCACCGCCAACCAGAAACAGCTCTACCCACAGAAGGCAAACAGAGCAAGAAGATAGACACGCACCACTTGGAGAAACGACTACAAGCCTCGCCACATCCAAAGCCACAATAAAATGAGGGTCTGCTGATGCTTTCTGGCAACTTTAAACCCTTTTTTTAATGGATTCTTTGAGAAGGAAAAAAGCCCTGCCTTCCCAGCAAACTAAAAGTACACACCGAGTCCCAAAAGGCCGCTTCCCTCTACTGCAGCGTGGGGAGGACACTGCCTGTGTATTCTCATGTCTGCACGTGCAGCCACTGATATAGGAGGAGTTTATACTCTACAGCTGTACCTATATACATTGTAGGATTGAAAATGTCTCTGGTTTTATCTCAGCTCTTTTGCTGTGGCCTCTGGCAGGTTGTCCAGTTCCGCTAACTTAATTTCCCCGTCTGTTTAGGGGACAGTAATAAAGAGAATGAAGCAGCTTTCTGCTCTTTGTACACGTAGCAAACCCCTTTTATGAAACGCCCTTGCCTGACGCCACCAGGACCTATTTTCATAAGGCAATGGTGAACACCAGAAGCTTGGTGTAACATTTTTAGTTTATCAAACATCCTGTGGACTTAATCCAAAACTCAGTGAAGCCAAATGGAGGCTTTTTACTGACTTCAGCCTGCTTGGATCGGCACCTATACTCTGTAACGCCAGAAATAACATTTGCCTCCTTAAGAATTAAAGTTCTTCTGATATTCAAGTTTCATTACTCTAAATCTTCAGATACTTCCTGAAACACACCCTTAACAGTCACAGTTCAGAGCTGTCTGTACCTGTTAAGTCTCCTTGACTACAGCGCCTGTAAGGAAGAAGTCCTGAACCTTCAACTGTGCCACAATCCCAGATTTTCCCTCTGTTCGGACCACGGCTGCTTGGGCAGCCCTGGTGGCTTTCACTGCCTAACAGGACCTCCCTTATAGACACCAGTGGGAACAAAGTCACCTAAGTCACGTTTGCAAGGTGTGCTCACCTGGAGTCCAAATCTCAGTTGTGGGAAGCAAAGAATAAGGAGGAAGAGATTTGTAATGCACCACAGGGTCAGGCTACGAATGTCCTAGCTGGTCCCTACACACTGTGTAAAATTTCTTCTATTTCTGTGGCAAGGGCTCAGTTTGCTGTTCTGAAGTCTGCATCTCTCTCTCTCGTTTATCTTCAGGGACCCCATTTTCCATCTCTCTTCTGGTTTTCTGACCGAGTTCCTCGCTGCCTGGTACCAAGCTGACACACTGAATTGACTACATGCAGAAGTACACTTCAAAGAGACTAACATCTGTTTCTGCCCCCTTAAAGTACTGGTAAATGACGCTCTTGATGCTGACAGTCTCCCCTTCAGCCTACCCTCTGCCCGATCTGATCCTCTGGTAATCCTATTGCAACCAACTAACAGATGGAAATACCAGTGTTGTAAAATAACACAGGCATCTGCCATATCCCTCGCAGCAGCTGTGATCCACGTCGCCAGAGGCACTGCCTTTCCTGAGCACCATGCACATCTGGCCAGCCGTCCAGATAGCAGTCTGCCTGACCGACAAGAAAGAGCTGAGAGGACTGCATCCCACTTGGAAACAAGCAGTGGTCAATGCCAGAAGTTTTCACACAACTCCTTCCAAAGGTGAAGGCTTCAGGCCCTATAAAAACTACTCAATTCACAGCACTGTAAATTAAAATTCAGCCTCCTGGTATTATTACTAATTTCACAGAAACCATTAAAGCATAGAGCCTAGCTGACTGTCTGCTCCTTTCTGCATGACATCATGGTCTATAATTGCAGAATTACTCTCAAAAAGAACTTCACTCAAGTATTTATGGCAACTACAAAGCCTCGGCGCCGCTTCCGTCCTCATAACAAGATTTAAGCGGGGCAGAGGTGTCAGACTGGTGATACGGTGAATTTGACAATCAACGAACTGTGTGATGATGTTCACAAAGCAATTCACCTAGCTGTAAGATCTTTACACCTGGCCCAGCTTCAAATCCACTGCAGATCTGAGCCAAAACACCACCCCACCCCCCACTACCACCCCGTTTTACTTGAACTTGCAGCTACCCAAACGAGCTCAGCTTCAGGCAAACAGGCAATCTCCAGATCATCCTTCAGTCCTGCCGGCAGAGGAAGACAGACGTACTCTCTCAGGACAAAGCTCTTTGATTTTCATGGATTTGAGTTTCAAGATTCTTTGAACCCAAAGCAAAAATCTAAATAAAAATCCACATTACTGTAAAGCTCCTGCAAGTAATGGTATTAATGAAGCGTTATGATATCACATCAAGAGCAAATACCCATTGAGGACTAACTGCGAGGAGGCAAGTCTTATTTAAACCATCGTATTTCTTAGGCAGTCAGTGAAAGAAAAAAATAATACAAAACACATGAGTTACAAAATGATTTATGGTTTTCACAAATAGAGTGGAATGTTTTCTACGGTGGTCTTACTGAAGTTAAAAACCAAAGTTATTATTAGTGCTTTAATATCCTACTTCATGACGGAAAGCATACTTTGCTTGGAGTGAAAGATAATTAAAAGTCCAAAAGGCAATTAAAAAAAAACAAACCAAACAAAAAACCCACCAGAAATTTATTGCAAGTTTTGAAATATTTAACACAAACAACATCCCAAAGGAACGGTACATAAGTCTTTGCAGCAATCCCTGCCTCCAAAACAAAATGCAGTAGCAACACACTTAGCAATGAAACTCAAGATAAATTTAAAACACACTTAGAACATCACTCCCTGTCTATTGCTCCTGTTCCTACAGCTCTGCTTCCATTCAACAGATGAGGGCAAATGACTCCCTGTATCACATGGGTACCAGACACGCCACTGCAATTATCACTATGGCACAAGCCTATCTCCATATTACTAGAACATTAAAAACCATACTTTCCAGTGGAGAAGCACTTTTACCCACAGATCTCATACACACAGGTAAGCGTTACAGTCTTGTGACACTTCTGGTGGATCTTGGTCTCCAGGTGGAAATTTGATGTGCCCAAGGTCATAGAGAATAAAAGTAGCAGAACTAGACCAGGACCCTGGGATTTTTTTTTTCTCCTGTCCTCTATCAAGCAAAGATGCTACAGAAAAAAAATAAAATCCTATCAATGGTCACAAGCAAAGTTCACAAGCTTCACTGCACACCACCAGTCTTCCTCTGGCATACCCTTTCAATGTATCCATGTATTGTGAGAATCAATAATGATAACTCTTTTCCCCCAAATACATTGGTGGTTTTTTAAAGGTTACTTATTCTCCTTGAAAAAATCTACTTTGTGCTTTCAATACCTTTTAAATACAGTGTATTATTCAAGGACAGGTAAAGCTTTCCCTTTTGGACCTGGTGACTTTGTGCTGAGCTGTTACTTTTCCATATGAACAAAGCACCTGCCAGACAAGCAGAGTGGCTGTCCTAAAGAAGCAATCCGGATCGAAAATAGGAAATTATGGCAACATCTGCTGAGGAATTTAAAAATGGTCAGCAACAAAACCGTACATGTCCCAGTTACTTACATATCACATGATTATGTGACAAATAAGACATGATAGTCCTGTAGCGCTAATATAAACAGATTATAAAGTAACCAGTTGTTAATAGTCCACGTGGTTTTTTGCTCAACAACTACAAGTTTTTCATTTTCCTAAAGGTGAAAAAACCTGTAAAATCAGCCTAGGATTTAAGGCAACGTCTTGGTATATTTCTTTTGATGGTCACTAAAACTTGTCAGGAAAGGGGCAAGAGAGTAGTTTAAAAATGCATTTGTTTGTACCAAGATATCCATCAATCGGCGCAATTCACTTTTATGCCACACAAACACGATGACATAAAGCCCATTCATCTTTTCCAGCTTAATACCTACTGTCCTTTGAAGATACATGTTTGGAATATCTGAAGGCGACCTCCATTTTTCACAGTTACCAGTCATAGGGCAGCTGACACAGCCAAGATAATCCTGTATTCAGCGAAACCAGGGGAATGAATGGATTCTGATGAACGTAATTTGCTATCTCAGTGACAAATAGCAAATGCGAAGAGAGGGTATGCATGCAAATATAACTGCGTTAAATAAGGGCTTGTGAAGGATAGTACTCTGAAAATATCTGATAGGCAGTTTTGCAACAACCATGCGTTTTTGAGGAGATAAATCATCAGCTTACTTAAAGCTATTACAGCCGCATTGTGGATTTCCACTGAGTAAGATGGTATTGTGGCATACGATCAAGCAGGGTGTTCTAAGCCCATAGGCCAACTTTTTGCACCACATTTTACCTTACAACATACATTTTTCAGTAACTTTTTAGGACAATTTGGACTTAAATACCCTTAAAGTTCCCAATGATTATGAGCGTCCTAAGCCTGTTTGGCCATCCAACCTGTGGTAGACTAATTCCCAGAAGATGCCATGTTCCACTAACACCAAAAACTCTTTGCTGGATCCCCTGAGGCCGAGGTGTCACTTTGGAAATTTCTTGTATTCTTGATGGTTTTACCGGTTTTGTTGTACTGGCACGTAATATCTACCGATACAATTTCCACTCCTTCCCAGGGCCAGCGGCGGAATCAGCACTACTTGCTCAGAGTCCACCACTCAAGAAAAAAAAAAAACATGCTTGAAAACAGAAACGTAATCTCCTCCTTGCCATCATCTTTGTGGCTGCTGCAAGATTCTGAATAAAAAAAAAAAAAGCCCCAGGTTTTAAAACCACATGGAGACTGAGTGACAGTACATCCTACCCTTCAGACGGGTACTAGTAATTTAGGTTTGGAAGCCAGAGCCGGTGCCAGGAGGAGACAGAGCTGCCTGAGGCTGGGGACCAGCAGGGAGAGCAGTGGGGATTCATGCCCGGGAAAGCAAAGCTCCCTACCGCTGTGCTGCCTAGGCAGGGGGTGGCAGTGACTTCCAGGCTTTATGAGAAGTCACCAGGTGCCCGAGCACTGGGAACCACACGTCTGTCAGTCCTCCAAAGCTCTGCCCTCTCTCGCTCTTCCCTGGGGCAGGGGTGGGTCCTCAGCAGAGGACCTGCTGCCGCAGGAATAGGAACATGCTGGCTGGCATGTCATTGCTAAGACAGAAACATTCGTTTATATATATTATATATTATTTAGATATATATTCTCTATTCTTTATGCAAGGGAGAACATAGGTAGAGCTAACACCGGTGTGGAGAGTTAATAATTACTCCCCATTGAGGGGATTAAAACTCCAGTAGTAGAAGCAAAGTGAAGGGGTAACATAGCTGCTACCCAGGTTATAAAGGAACAATATATACACAGAGTTTGCAAAACTCTTATTCGAAAAGTTTGTTGTAGATAAAAAGAAGCCCTTCTAAAAAAAGAGAATTTGCTTTTGCAAGAACACAGGCCACACGGCATAACTTGAAACAGCTCTGAAACCATTGCTCATACTAAAACCTGAACTGAATCTCATTTATGTAAATATTACCTTATCTCTCTCCTTGAAGAAAATGTTTTATGATTAAGTTATCTGTCATTTATAGATCAAATTAAACTCATTAATGCAAGCTATTAAAGACCATTTTTAAAGGACAAAGACTGATTTTCTCAAACACTGTATGTCTCTCATTCTAATGCTAGTGATAATCTTCTTTGCCATCAGAAAGAGACAGAACCAGGCAGAAGAGGAAGCTATTAAATTTCCAGTACTGCTAGAAAAAAGAACCCACTTACATTCCCAGGATGCTCTCTCCAGTGTCTCTTCCAAAAAGGAGGTCAACTCAGGATCATTTGCTTACTGTGTGTCACAGAGATGCCAGGTAAAGTATACGTGATTTTTTTTAAAAAAGTCTATTTTTCTCCCTCCTGTACAAAAGTTTTCTTCCTTTTGTAGAAAGTCATTTCTTACAGTCACAGTTAAACCCTATTCACGCCTGAGACACTTAGGTGGGTACAACAAAATAATGTGTGTTTTTGTTAAATAAGAATGATTGTAGAGCGATGAGCTACTTTCACAAGATTTCATGATGGTGGACTCCCAGCATCCTGAAAGAAACCAACGCAGGAGTCTGTGTGATCTAAATGCAACCTCTGCGGGTTTCTTGCTACTCAGAAGGGAGATCAGAAAGAACAACGGGCAGCGAGACAGTATTTGATGTAAAATACTTATTCCCCAAGAACTTGAGCCAGAAGCTGGGTCAACTCAGGGAATGGCTGCACTTCAGAGCCTGTTTTGGGGGACATTTGCACCTGTGAGAGTCTGGGACCAGTAAGGAAGATCCATGCTTGAGAGCAGACATGATTATAGATTTGGCATGTGAGCTCAATCTGCAATTCAGCCAAAATGTCCTCAGGTGAAAGGTCATTAAGCCAGCCTGATAGAATTGACAAATGTCTTCCACAGAGGATACTGCAACTTTAACATAGGTTGTTTACAAAAAAAAAAAAAGAAATCCGCTGGGATATAAATGCCAACTGTATGCCAACATTTTTCACAAGGATTGGGAGGGGAAGATAAAGATTCATCTCTAAAGGGATCACTTTTAAATTAATTTTAATAGATGGTAATAGGCTGACAGTTCTCTGAAAACAGCCAGCAGATGTGCTTTACCAAGTCCTGATGTCTAACCTTGGGTACACAAAATCCATCTCCTGGATGGACCTCTGTTTCCGCAGCTGGAATGCTAATGATACCTCTTAGTGGATTCTGACTTCTACCAGTGTTTTTAGTTCTGCAGCAGATCACAGCACACGAGCCACAGAGGTAAGTGCAGATCTATGTTTTATTAAGAAGGACAAGAATATTCCTTATTTACAGTGCATTGCTATCCACAGATAACCTTCGCTCTATCTATCTGCTCATCATAAGATAAAAAGCATCTAGATTACTAAAATGTTGCTCAAATACAATTGAGAACGTTAGCACAATTTATATGAGCTGGTCAAATGCACTGGTGCATTTAAAGTCTCCAAAACCATTTATTGTCAAAATGTCAATGCTAAATGCACAAAAATGCAACTTACTTTATGCCATTAATTAACTAATGTTTGCACAGCACTTCGAAAATGTAAAAGCACTTTGAACACTGAGAGCTAAGCAGTATTATTTTTACTCGTGTGGACTCACTGTATGAATCATACATAATAATCACCTCTTGTGGAAAGTATTTTTGGTCCACAGCCAAAACCTAACCGAAGATTTGGCACTTCTGTTCAGTAAAGCATCTGTAAATGGTCCTGTTCGGGTTTCAGCTGGAAATTTTCTGCAACACATTCATTACTGAGTTCTTCACAATATAAGGTGCCTTCACAGCTTTTTAATTAATGTTGTATAGCAAGACAGCAAACCTTTTACTGTATACTCAGTTGCCCAAAACATCTGAGAATAGTGACTCACTAGTGTTAGCTGTGACTTAACTCCTTCCCTTTGATCTGTACAAGATGCAACAGGCTTAATGGATATAACACAGGACTGGGATTCCCTTTCACCTTTGCGAGAGCCATAGCTCTCAAGTTATTTTGCATTCTCTTGGTGACAAGCATTACATAAGAAATAGACGGTATCATCATTATCTATCCCCACTCTGATCCTTCCTTCTGATCACCCTCTGTCTGGGCTTTTTTATCCCTCTTACCTTTTGTGACTGAAGGGATGCCATGACCGCAAGGTTTCCTTCCCAAGTGAGAGTGCAGAGAGCTTTCACAAGGTCACATTTTATACTTACAAGCACATCTGTTGCAACAGCCCTGAAAAAGATGTGCTTGGCTATCCCATCTTTGACAAAATTGCTTCTCCGTGATCACGTTCTTGGGGGAAATCTAAGTTTAAACCAACCAGAAACCAACAACACTTCACTATTCTCCTGTTCTGATTAGTTAACAAGCACAGTGATGACTTACAGCTGGCCTGAGTACCACCTGCAGTCAGGTCAGCCCCCTGTTTCCAGAGGTTCTGGCTTCCTGGCTGACCCAGTGGTGATATGCTCCATCATTGTTATAACTCTCAAATCAGGAGATATTTTATGCATGCCTTATATTTGTTTAAACACATGTCTATCCATAATATAAATTAGTCTGTGTGGGATTAACCTAGCCAAGAATTTCTCTTCTACAAATCTGTCCGGATGTTCAGATTTAAAGAGTTTTAAGAAACTTGTCTGTAATACACCACACCCATCTCCTATTAACAAGTACCCTACTATACCCTTGATAGCTGATAAGTATATTTATTCAGTATCGGGTTTTTTATTCTCAAACTAATGGAGAAAAAAAAAAAAAGAGTGGAAAATATCTGATGTGGTTAACATTGATCTATAAAGCTTGGACTTATTTCTCCACTTGAAATAGAGAAGCTAATTTAGAGACTTTTAAAAAGAAAGAAAGGATATTTGAACCAACTGACTTTGAACAGATGAAACATTTTACAGTGTTTACAGTGTAAGTTTACAAACCACTCTGGGGCAGCTCCACTGCATATCTTACCCAAAAGTAAACATGGCGAAATCATATATTGGTTCCCAGCGTCGTGCGGCCTTGCAGGACTAGCACTCAATTCAGCGCAGCTGCCACGCCGGGCTCCGGAGGGACACCATGCTCAAAAACGAGGGGTGCACCCAGCCTGTCGGGAGGGAGCTGAACTGCTGGAAACCCTGCTCAGCACCTGCTCTTATTCTGCCTGGCTCTGTGGTGAGCTCTCAGTCTTTCCCGCTCACAAAGCAACATCTTTATCTCATTTTACCTAGACAGAAAAAGGGAGAAGGCAGGGAGGTTAGAGGAGAGTTGGCTGCTGTGAACGGAGCTGGCTGGCCCTGGTGTAAGTCAGTGTAGCTGCCGGAGGGCTACAGCAATTTACACCAGCAAAGTCTCTCATCTGGCACCTCACTATCATGCAGTTTCTCTCCAGGTTCAGTAACTCTCAGTGTTAAAAATCTGTATGGTACAGTCAAGACTCCAGATATATACATTATTCAACAATGGTAACCTACAGACTTACATAATCCTCTCCCCTGCCTTTTGATCTGCCATAGGTGGAAGGGGAACAAAAGAAAGAATAAAAGCACATCTCATGCAAATGTTGTAAATACACTATTTCAACTCCAACAACCAACTCCCATAACAGACACGAGCCTACCCGGCACCTCTTTTCAATAACCCCTACCAATTCCCAGCCCGCTGCAACCTCAAGTGCCAAGAGGACGGCGAGTCCTTGACCGTGCGGTCGGGGCGATTTGTAGCCCTTTCCCCATTACACAGCCAGGATCTGACTGTATAACGCCTACAGAGATGAGCAGCTCTATTCAGATCTGTTAATACTGACTCCGCCTGCAAGTACTCACCGAGCATCTGCAAAGATGATCACCGAGACGGCTCCAACTGATTTAGTTTCTCACTCCAACATTCAGTAGTACCGTGTTAAAATCCACACAGTGTGGCTCTGTATCTGCCTTATTCATGATTATTAAAACCAAATTATTACTTGCTGTAGATCACTTAACACCCACCCAAAGCTCCATATTCCTGTATCTGGTAACTCACCAACAAATTCTGCTTCTGTAAGTCTAATGTGCTGAGCAATAACTTGAACACAGCTAAATCTCTGAAAAGCCAAATAAATTTTCTCACATATTTTCTGTTATAAGAATATCTGCTCCAGGGCTGTGATTTTTATGCCGTTTCAAAGCAGAATGACTGTATACAGTTAAACTACAACCCTCTAAAATGTGGATTTATAATACATATAATGGAAGTCCTATAACTATAACATTTCAAATGTGACACTCCTACAAACACCAGTTTTCAAGGGATGTTATAGGATGGTTTGAACTACCTCTTGGATCCACAGCTTTCTTGAGAGAGGAAGACTTAGCCTGGAGAAGAGGAGGCTGAGGGGAGACCTCATCTCTCTCTACAAGTACCTGAAAGGAGGTTGTAGAGAGATGGGGACTGACCTCTTCTCCCTAGTGACAAGTGATAGGACGAGAGGAAATGGGTTCAAGATAAGGCAGGGGAGGTTTAGGTTGGATATTAGGAATTTTTTTTTCACTGAAAGGGTTATCCAACATTGGAATAGGCTGCCCCGGGAGGTGGTGGATTCACCATCCCTGGAGGTGTTTAAAAAAAAGGGTAGACGTGGTACTTGGGGACATGGTTTAGAAGTGGTTTTGTCAGGTTAGGTTAATGGTTGGACTTGACGATCTTAAAGGTCCCTTCCAACCTTAACGTTTCTATGACTTTCATTATTTTCTGATTTTTGTACAGAATGAAGATGGCATCTTCCTCCTTAGAAGGCAACTCGGCCTACCAATAAGAGATCCTGTTGGAGCAATAGATGATTGAGCTTCTGTAGGACTAATGCAGCTTTCAGTTAGTACGTGCCTCATTCTGTCTGCAGAACTGAAAGCATATTGTTGCTATAAACACCATATTTACATCCTTAACCATCCAAAATCATGACAACAGCTTAAAATTCATGGCATTTCACAAACTAATAATTGTGAGTATCTCTTCTGCCTTGTCATTTCTGAGCTTTTAGGAACTCAGGTCATGTTTTCACCTGTGTTTTCCAACTACAAAGACTAAAAACATATTAAAAGCACACACATGCAGTAGCCTAAAAAAAGCCCAAATATCTGCGTCTTGTGTGCCTCCAAGGCTCAGGCTTTGAGAAAAACATCAAATATTGCAAGAGTTGTCAACAATGTAGACTATGCTACCCATTCTTCAGAAGTACAGGAAAACGAGAGGACCACCGAAGCAGAGGCATGAGACCTAGTTGAAACTCCCTGACACTATTTGCAAGGTTGCTCTGGCTCCGACCTGTTCATACTGAACTCAGTCAGGCTGCTTTGATTATGAGGGGACTTGGGTGAGGCTTTCTGTGACGACCCTTGAACACTTCTGCCTCCGTGGAAGAGAACAATGGGTCACATCCCTCCTGCCATTATCTGTATATAAGTATCACCACATGGAAATTTTCTCTTTACTGCCCTGAAGGGGGAGGCAGCATTTTTTTTTGTAGAGTGGGTCGTTTTCTCCTGAAACATCCAAGGGGCTCTGAGGATTTCAAGCAGAAAAAGGAACTGCTCTGGGAATGAGCTTTTTTTTCTGATGCCCTTTTTCTTACCATGTGTCCCAGAATGCACCGCCACTTGGATCTGTATTTCTAGGCTTTATTTCCCCGCAGAGCTCTTCCACCAGAGCCTGTAAAGGGGGACTAGGGAATAACACCAGTGATATGGAGGACCTGCTGCAGCAATACTGCCAGACACAGAGCGAGCAGCATAGCAGTGATCAGCTGTAGCTCACACTCAGAAAGCTACCGCTATCCTAATCCTTCCTTCACTAAGAAGAAAGTGGCAAGAAAACTCCAAAATAAGCTTGAGTTTCAACCTGATGTAATAAGTTTACCTGGAAAGTTAATGACTTCAATAATATTGCCTGTTGCAAACTCCCATGAGCGAGTCTTACTTGATTTGAGAGTCCATGATTTGAGGTGGTGAGTGAGGAAGTGCTGCAGACAGGATTCCTTTGCTGAATATCAGTAGAGCTTGAAACAAAAACACTTGCTTTACAGTAAACAGTTTAGCCATGGACAGACTTTAAAACCTGCTACTAAACATGTTCTGGCAACAGAAAATAGCTATTAAAAATATTTTCAATCAGAGGAACTGAAACGTACTCTCTTTTGAAATGAGTCAAGTATACAAATCACTGAATTTAGGAGGTTATATGGGTTTGGGTTTTTTTTTACCCTGTTGTAACATTCAGAACCATCTACTTCCCTTTTATTCATGTTGTGTTTATTTAAAAGGTTCAATCTGCTTTAATTCAGAGCAATTTTGATTGCAATTTTTTTTATCATTCTTTTATGTGCTATTCTTTTTTTCTTCCCCCACCCACCCCCCACCCCGTGAAGCTAAGATACAGCAGCTCATCAAAAGGAAGCAAGGCGGCCTGAATTTTATCTTACTGTTATTGTGATATAGCTGCAGTGGGCAATCTGATCTCATCAAGAAACAATTGCAGTAAAGATATCTAAGTGGATGTCACAGCTCTGCTGAAAGATAATAAAGTGAAATGAACCAAAAAAACAATCTTTCCAATACAAATCACATAGTTAAGTTGTAGTGATTTGCAAGCAGAATATGAGCGTGGAAGGAGGAAGATATAGTCAGAAATGCCTGACTAACACTTTCAAATGATTTTTAACACATTTGGCGACTGCATAATTAAGGGATTTACAACATTAAAACCTGGAGCTGTTGTGCAGTACTACACTAAATGAGACAATCAGTAACAAGGGAAAGGGTGAATTACACCACCTTCCACTGCAGTTTGAACTACTGTCTCCTAAGATAAACACTATTGATTGCTTTTAAGCCTCCTCTCTATTAGAAAGAGACTTCTAATTTTGGGAAATCAATAATAAAAGATAGCAAAAAAAAACCCCAGATTCTCTCCACATAAGCCTGCAAACAGGAGAGGGCAGAACCTCCCATTAAGCTGGAAGATCATCCCTGATTTGCTGGGTGGAAGATTTGCCCTTTGGGCCGCCTTCACCAGTGCTGAATCTGCATCAGCATCTGCAAACTTTCTGACAGAACAAAAATGTCTCCCCACACGTGTTTTAACATTATTTTTTACATTCGAATGTCAACTCTGCCTGAAAATTAACTCCTTAGGTAGTTTAACAAATATCTTTTCCAAAGCAAAGACTTTTGTTAGAGACCAAAATAGCATCAAGCTGTGGGGTCCCTTCTACTTCTTTTGTCTATCTAACAGCAAAGGAATGGTGTGGCGGCATTGAATTACCAATGCTGATGTGTTAGGAGGCTGTTTAGGCCNCTCTAAGAACAGATATACACAGAACACTTCATAAACCACATTTGGGCAGACATTGTACATTATATACCACGCAGGATGCCCAGCGCGCCTTCCAAGAAAAACACCAACACGGACTGAACGCAGGCCAAGGATTTTCTCATTAGCATGAACAGAGGTTAGGCAGGCACACAGCCTTTCCCTCTTCTGTTTTCCATTTACAGAGGCGACCACTCCTAGGCATATTATACCTAATACACAGCTGGATCTTCTACAAAGAAATAGTTGTGGCTTTTGCTTGACTTTTGCTGCTAAACTCCTGTCTGCTTGGAATTCACATGATTTCCTCTGAAACTGGTGAGGTTTACCATAATATGACACTGCTTTTCTTACAGTCTAACAGGGAACGGTCATCCCAGGCTGGTATTAAAACAGCAATTTCACTGGTGAGTCTCTTATTAAAACAATTACCTGTGGCCAGTATCTAAATACATCACTTAGTCTTTGATGGCAAATTGTTTAAATAAATAAGAGGGAACAAAAATAGCTAGCAAATACCAGGAGACAATTGCGTGGTTAACCCTATAAATGACAGTCTTAAAGAACAGCAGAGGAATTTTTAATAAAGTAATCACAAACAGATTAATAGCTTGGAAAGCAACAGGGGATTTTCTCTTCCACAGCAAAGGGATTTTCAGCAGACCCAAACCAGTTCTCGTCTAAGTAGAAACGTGCTTATCTATATCCATCTCCCCTGATCGCCTCACTTCTCACCATAAAGGGAAATCAATATGAGGACTTGTTATTCAGAAGAGTCTCAAGAGTCAGGCACTGTGATTGCACCTCTAATCCTGCAGGAATCTATTTCCAACATCCACATCAAATCAAATGCAACAGGCACATTGTTTACAGCTGCTGTGCAAAGCCTACAATATAGGGAAACAAATAAAACCAGATATGGGGTATCCAAGCTGACCTCCCGCCTCTGGGTCTGACTCTTAGCACCAAGAATAGTTGCACTAAAATAATCCTTTCGATCGCATGCATTTCGAGGATTGAGACCTCTGCTAGCAGAGAAAATACTTTGATGCCCGGTACAGTGCCTATGTATGGATTGCTCCTGCACTCATTTGGCTGACCAATTAGGAAAACAAGGGCAGCGTAAGGGTTAAACATCGATCTCCGCATTCGTTCCCTTGGCATGCTTTGGGAGCTGCTGCTAACAACACTGGTGGCAGTTTCCTGAGCTGTAACTCACAGCGTGATGAGAACAACTTCTGATCTGATGAAAATTCCTCCCTCACTGCAGAAAAACACCCTATCGTTTAAAAGTTTTGAATGTGCTAACAGCTAATTTATTAAAGGAACTCCTGCAGTGTCCATGTTTACAGGGCTCGGGCTGCATACAAAGGAAAGGCCTATTCCATGCACATAAGGGGAGCAGAATTGAGCTGTATTTTTGGAAAGGCAGCACAGTGTGCCAGAAGAAGGGCTGGACTGATGAAAGGAACAGCTATGATGCTGTGCTGAGACTTCTTTCAACCTTGACTAAAAAGAGCACAATTACGGATTGGAAAAGAAGAACAAATAAGAGTACATTGTATTTTACAAACTTCGAAATAAAGTGAAACGAGGATTACAAGTACTGAGAAATACAAAACTTTCCTGGACGCTTAGGTGTGGTAACGATGGAAAACGTACATCAGGGCAGACAGACATTTTTACCGATTCCTTGTTGTAGAGTGTTTTGTCTTTCTAGGAAGGTTTATACTTTTCCCTATAAATCCCAAGCTAAAATTTCTCAGCCCAAAAGCTACTCTCTGCCTCCAAACCAGGGGCATAAAAGGGATGGGGCCGGGGGAAAGGGAGGCTGCATGTTCCAAAGACTTCTGCTTTTAACCAAGAAAGTAAAGTATCTCTTCCACAAATTTTAAATGAGACAAATCCCCCTATCTTCTGCACAAAAAATGCCGTAACAGACATTTTCAGCCATCTCCAATAACAATCACATTCCAGATGTCTCTCTCTGACAAGCTGTTAGACTGCCAAAGCCTGAAAATGGAAGAAGTCCAAGAAAGAATTAGGTGTCCTCTACATCTGACAACATTACCTCATTACCTGCAAGTAAATATTAGGCATAGCCTGAGTTCAGAAAATAAGGCTAAGTGCATGGAGCACCTGGTTAACAAGCTAATGGGCTAAATAATTCTGTATAATTTTCAGACACTAACACTTATGTGTTAGATTTCCTTCTCCCAGCTGTGTCGCTTTGCTGAGAAGTATTCATAAAATAATCTTAACAACTTTGCAGTATTCATTTAAATTAAATATACACACTTCAGCTTTCACTAAAATACCATTGTTAGAAGCCAACCACTTGATGTGTTGTTAAGTGACACTCTAATGAGTATGATTTTTAATGGGCTTTAAGTAGCTGAGGGGAAAGAAGTAAAACCATGGACCGAACACCACACTGAAGGTATGTGCGTCTGAGGAACTGCATTGTCCCTCAGCCTCTGATGTATGAAAATTCATGTTTCTATGAGAATGCATAAATAAATATGTTGACATTACCTTTTCCTTACTTCGTTCATCTTATTTTTAAAGTATCAACTTAAAATATATTCACAATATTTTTGGCTCTGTGAATAAATTTACATACTAAGTAGCACTAATTATAAGAAGCAATGTTCTGCTCCTTGCCATGCACAGTCCATACCATCCACATATGTCTACATTAACAACTTGCTTGCCTTGGTGGGGCCCCAAAACAAACGGCACGTGGTGCTTCCAACACAGCACAGTCATGCGTACGATGGGCTGGTCTGGGCACAATTTCTTCCTCATTTAACTTTACCTTTTACCTATCCTTTACTATTTTCAGCCCCTCAAGTCTCCTTGAAAGAAAAATCAGTGTTCCTAAACCCTTTAGTGTTTACTGTGTTTAATCCTTTCTAACTTCCAACAAAGCTGTTGGCTGTTAATCACCTTTCCTCCCAGGCAGCACAGCTCCAGCCACTGAAGTCTTGTGAACTCTCTACGTGCCCGAGCTGCTATCCTGCCACTGTCTTGTGGTTGTCCCCACCTTTCAAAGCAGTCATGTTGCAGTGTGTTGGCTAGTTTTATCATCTGAATTACTGCTAATACCTCATTTCATCTCAAAAAGCATAACAGTTATCTTCCATCTGCGATTTTCCTATGAATGGGACATTTCTGCACCTCTGTCCCAGCCTGTTTCTGCGTGCGGCTGGCTAGTTCCGCCTCACTTGCCCTATAAACGGATTTATATCCGAGTTCTTCACAAAGGACTCATTAATCTCCTGAAGCTGGTCAGCAGCCTTTTTAGTGCTTTTGCTGCCTGCACCAGAAAGGCGCCTAAACAACATTTTCTGCCACCGTTCTTCTCAGGGAGGCACAGCAGGAGAGTTTTGAGACGACCTTATAGCCCCGCTTCGGATGCCCTGCTTGCTAAGCTTCATTAGTGTCTGGCATGATCGACCACAGGCAGGCGTGGCTCCACGTTGCTATCAGGAAAAGTGGAGTGGCAATGCCCCACAGTGGGGACATTGGGAAAAAAAAAAAACAACAAACAAACAATGAATCAAGTATAAGAAAAATCTAATCTGGGGGGAATGCGCAGAGAGCCTGCAGAAGAGGATTAAACCTCAGGGTTTAATCAGTAGGAGACCAGTATACTCTTTATAGTAGTTGCAGGGCTGTGAAGTAACTTGAGGCGTTATTTTGATGCCAGTGGCTGCTCAGGCTACGGATCAGTGTGCTTTTGCAGCTATGGATGCATTTATATCTCTTACCTCGTCTGCACCTCCTTCACTGTGATATTGGCTGGTAGCGCTATTGGGCTCATCATCTCTTTTAGTCATCACATTAACATGTCTCTCTTAAAAAGCATCCTACATCACCCTTCTGAGGCTTCACAGATTGCTCAAAATATTTTGCTTATAAACAAGTCTGTGACATTTGACATGAAGTCATCCATAATTATAAGGTGCTGAAAACACATTTAAAATAATCTAACATTTTTTTGTGTATATACACTTGCAACAGTGATAATATGCACACACTAGGCTGAAAGGCCAAAAATATTTCAATATTAACTTGCAAAGGGTCAGAATACTTCTCTTCTGAAAGTTAGGTATTAAATTAAGACAAATTCCTTATTTATGGATGACAGTCCTGTAAAAGTCACCACAAGGCCGGAGGAAGAGGGGAAAAAAATATTTTGTACGTTGCCCTTCTAGAGCATAACACGGGAAAAAGTCTCAATGCCAGGAAGGATGATTTCATTGCAGAGGTAACTGTCCTGTTGAAACCCACACATCCAAGCATGCGATCCGGTCCGAGGTCTCTCTGGAGCGCAGCAGGTGTCAGCATACGTCAAACGCTCACCAGCTATGATTCACAGAGGGGATATGAAAGCGCCTGAGCTCTAAAAGCACAGCAGGAGTGAGGGGGCCCAAAGGCAGCACTGGTGTTTCTGAGCCGGGGTCTGGTTGTGGGAGTGAGCAACACCTTCAGGGGCTGTGGGAAGCTAGGGAGGTTTTCAAAGAGCACTACAGAAATTCCGCTGTCCCTTCCTACTGCATCATCTCTCACAACTATCACAATTTTACCTGATAACGCATGCATCAATCTGAGATATTCAGAAGAGTCTGAATTCTTTTGAAGCACCTATCCGATACGCTTTCAGAAGCTCTGGTACTAATAACCTGCTTCCTTCGATGCTTTTGATTATTTTACCAAAGCTGCTGGAGATTTTGATGGCAGTCATGAAGCGGATTCCACAACAGATTTTAGCCCATAAAACCAAATTAGGCAGAGAAAAATTCTCTCCACCTATTTGTACTGAATCTCCCTGTTTGTCCCATATATTCCAGGAAATCCTGGTCATCACATGGATCATAAAGGCTAAGCCAGTCACTGCATGAGGATGTAGCCATCAGCCTCCAACGCCAATAAGAAGCCATAATACCAAATCCAAATTAGTTTAAGGATACTGGTGAGGTTTGGGGCCCTTGGGTTTTTTGTTGTTTTGAGTTTGGGTTGGTTTGTTGGGGTTTGGTGTTTGGTTTTTTGTTGGTTTTTTNAAATCTCCAGCAGATATCAGTTATTTCTAAAAGAATATTTATGGTCAAAAGTCAAAACACTGATTTTTGGACAGTCTCAAAAAATGATATTGAAGCAGGATTCGCAAACAGAAACGGCAGAACCAATATCCAGGGCACTGCCTCTGAAGAGGCATGCCAAATTTGTTCACTGGCTAAGCCCAGCAAATCCCGTCATCACTGGGTACCACAGAAATGTCTGGCGGAAAACAGAGAAAAGCCTTCTCCCAACAGTTAAAGAATATTTAAAGATTCGTTACTTACGCTCTCTCTAATAGTCTGCTCTGAGCCTGTGGCTGGGGACTAATTACAGTAACTACTGAAAAAACAAAACATATATTATGCTGTGCATTTTACTCAAAATATACTATAATGAATTTCAGTGGGAGAAGAAAAACAGGGTATTTAAATCTCCAGGCAGAAGTGTGTATTTATGAAAATCAGCCCCTAGGATGAGGTGATGAGAAGAAACCATTGTTACCTATATGCTAACAAGATTTCTGACATATGTACCCCTGTAGGTGAGAAAACAGACAAAAAAAAAAAACCAAACATCCTTGGGACTAAACTTGTCCTTTAACATTCAACGAATTGTAACCTAATTCTAACCTGACAAGTACAAGCTAGACAGGACAATTATTCTCAGAGAACAAACAGTAATTACGAAACTTAACACTGCCTTAAAGGACCCACGTGTAGATGAGACAGGGTTTCTAACATTTTCTATATTTTTTTTTTTTCATTCCTTCTTCTTTTCCATTAAATAAAAGCAGGACCTATTCCTCCCCATTCCTCTGTTTTTAGACAGCCATATCTTTGTTTTGGACGTGATTGAAGGAAGAGAACTTGTAATTCATAACATCTTGTTGTCAAAATCTTTATGCCATACCTGGCAGATGGCTCGATAAATAAACTAAACATCGATAAACAGAGCAAAGAGCTGTTCTTTAAAATGGAAAGTCTGGTCCCAATCCTTGCTAACGTACACAGTGCAGCTCTGGCATATGTAGAGGACACCCGTGAGATGCTCTCGCTTGCCCCAGCGTGTAGCTTGGCTCTCTCAGGGCTTCCTCGGCTTCGATCAGCCAAGCTGTTCCCAGTGCAGGCAAGGAGAAAACTGCCACGAGAGTGGGAGTCCCGGGGAGCTTTGAACCCTCTCTTTCTGCACAAGGATGTGTTCGTGAGGGACTGGGTCTTGCACGGGTCCCTGAAAGCACCTCGCTGCAGAGGCTGGGGACTCACTGATTTCCCCTGCCCTGCCTCTCTTTCTCCATTTCATGGGGCAGCTCCTCTGCATAACCGTGGTTTCTTTGCCTCTCTTCAGTCCCAACCTGTAATGTCCTTTGGCCAGGCAAACTGGAGAGAAGCTTTTCCTCGGCCTCTGTGCCGAGCTGCACGGAAAGCAAGGAGAATCTACTCCAGCATCAGCTGGACATGAATGTGAAGAGACCAGGCGATTCTGAAGTGAGGAATCACAATCAGAAAAAGTCTCTCCTTTTATATTACACATTAGAGAAAGAAAAAAAAAAAAAAAAAAAAAAAAAGAAAGCCCAAGAATAAAGAAGAAATCATTTCAGCTTTCCTGCATAGAAGGGCAAAAAGCAGCTTCAGCTACCAACTTCATTATTTTTGCAGACTTATAACTTACAGCTCAAACAAACTGCTCTCAGTTCTAACATTTGTTTCTGGTTTCAGACTAGTAGAAATCTAATTTCCTTCTCCCCAAGAGCAAATGTCAGCACAAGCGGGATCTGAAATTTGTTGCTTGACACCTGCAGCAAAGAGCTAAATTGAGAGTAATATTTCAAAGAGGTACTTGGGAGGTATGCGCTTAAATTTGGTTAACAGACAAGCAGCCTTGTGTACGTTCCTCCTGCATACTGCCTCTAAAACATATCCCCCATCACCCTGGATTGACGTAAGGCAAAGGAAAGGGAACTGCTACAACCACTCTGATTGGAACCATGCAGGCCAAATTCAGCATTTTGGGAAACTTCGTAAGTCTGGCTTCAGCCATGAGTATTATGATTTTACACTTCTAAACACACAGGCCAAAAGAGCCTGCCTCACTTTTACATCATTTGCTGGGTTAACAGTAAAAACAGTCTACAAACAGAACGAATGTCTGGTATTGGTGATTCAGGATAACTCCAGATGAAAATCCTGATGGCTATAGACAGTCAGCATCCTCTCTGCTCCTCCTTCAGCATCTAGATTTCTACACCACTGCAGGCAATCTGCCTGTGAGTTTTGCGAGAAGAAAGCAGCAACCATTGCTGGCTGTGAGCTACTACCTGCAACCCAGGGACTTCTGGCAAGCGTATGACACTCAGCATCCTGGGAATAGGTATAATCAGTATTTACATGTAGCGAATCAGCACATTACTGTAATGACATTTATTGATGTTTATTCTAACTAATTTGTAAAATGCACTATTCCAACACAACGGTTGGGCAACGCAGCACGCGAGCTACCTCTAGTTTGGTAACTGACTCCAGGCTGAGAAAGCAGGCTAACTCCCATCCTACCCAAGCCTGACTCCATGGAACAGAAGCTCACAAATTCGCTATATTTCGCTGCTTAACTGGTATGGCTTGTTAATCCTTTCAGCACAATTGCTTGGCACAATTCTGGAATTAGAAGTGCAGATTTCTCATTTTGGGAACAGGTCCCTGAGCTGGAAACTGATAATACTTTAAACTATGCTGGCAACTTCTGTTTGAAGATGTCAAAGTGCATTTTCAGTTGTCACATCAGCCTGAACCTTATTTCTATATAAACAAATGCACACTCAGGACAACTGAGCCACTTAAATGTAAGCAGGGAACCAGGCACGATTAAAAATCAAATTGCCTGCCTTTTTGTCCTCTGATACAAGCACAGGAGTACAAAAACTTATATGGCATTTCAACTTAATAGCGCATAAATGATGTAAATTAACACTGGTTCCACAATGCAAAAGAACAAAGCAAAACTAAAAGGATGCGACAGATCTTAAATCGATCTAAATTGGCATAGCTCCATTAAAGTCATAGGGACTGAGGTTGCAATCCATTTGTCTTCAATACAGAAATGTTAATATTTGGATAGGCTAACAGTTATTAGAAATTCTACTGGCACGGAGTTTCTTTAATCTTAAAATCAAGGGATGCCTCAAAGACGCTAACTGGAAGACTGCCATTACTTTCAGCACCCTCTTCTAAAGCTGCTACAGAACCAATAATTAATGCAAAGGGCAGATTATGCACATGCAGCAGTACAAACATATTAAAAGTTCTGATTTAAGTAAGAAAAAAGATTGCCTGTAGCCTGCCACCCACAGGGACCATTCTACTATTTTTAAGTCAATTAGTTCAACTTCTCTCAAAACTTTGCCCTCTCTATCCTCGTTAGTGGTAACAAACACAGTTTACTGCACTTATTATTCCTTTAGCAGCTCATTAGAACTGGAATACATTAGTGCCAAAGGATCTAAAGGTCATTTATCATCAATTCCTTTAAACACAAAAGACAAAAGCTATCTAAAATCTCCTGAAGGATTATGATTACTGTAAATAGGATGACTTAGAAAACGGAAACAAAATCCCAGCAACATCTGTATTTGTTGATCATTACTTCAGAATGAAAAGTAAGTGGGGATCACTGTTTCCTAGCTCCTACTGAAAAAAAGAGAATATTGTATTTTCTTAACTTTCAAAAGTGGAACACATTCAAAAACCAACAGGACGATTCTCCTTGCATTGATGAGGAGCATTGACGTACCAAGAGCAAGAAGAGTCTGACTGACCGGTGCTATGAAACGCAGTATAATCTTGTAAGTGCCACGTTCACCATTAAATCTGGTTGTTTTCCAGGATAGTGACTGCACAGATCTAGTAAATGTCCACAGAAACCATAGATTTCATTATTACTCACTTGTATTGGGCTTTTCCAGAAGCGTTATATTATGATAAAAATCATCAGATGCATTTTAGGAAAAATAGTTAAGCTTTCTGCATGAAAAATTAACCATTATGTATAATTACAACATAATAATAGAAATTACCAGATAAATAGTCTCATCAATTCCTATAAGGGAAATGCCTCTAGATGCCTATAGTTGAAACTAATTGAGTTGAACAGGAAAATAGTCTGAGAAGCTGAAGAATTTATCGGAGAACGACAAGCTTTTGATATATTTTTGAACTATCTTATGATTTCTATCCCATGGGCATAACACTTTGTGCTTCATTTTTTAAAAAAGCCTCCAAAGAAATATTATCATTACCTCTTAAATCTTACAGTAATTTTTCATAAGGGAAACACTTTTCACATTTGGGGAAATCTTTAGTACATAAAAAAAGACTTAAATGTGTATGCATTTGTCTGGGAAAAAAAACAATGAAATGTGTATTTAAAAAACAGGAGAATCAAACCAAACAGAAGGTCTTAAAGCCTCAGTGCAACAAAAATCCTACCCAAAATGGATCAAGGAGAATTGTTTATAGCCTACACCTGAACGGAGACTGTGAAAAATATACATATAAATAAAGACTGCATAAAGACCCTTTTAGATACCCACACAGACCAGCTCTAGTGGGGCTGTGCATCTTGACTCCTGCCAAGGTCAGAAGGGAGAGGTGAGAGAGGAATGCAAATTTCAACCCTAAAGAGCGTGGAGTGCCCTCTCCCCTTGGTTCGCAGCACCAGCTCAAGGTTCACAGCCAGCGTGTGAAGAGCTGGCAGAGGGCTGAAGTGCAGCAGGGAGATGTCCTCTGAGAATCTGGGGACCTCAGAGAGCATCGCTGTGTCCTGCTGAAAGCATCCTCTGCGGGCAGGTGATTTACTACCAAGTTCGTTTCATTGATAAAAAAAAAAACGATGCCTTTTGCCGAGGCTGGGATTTTACATTTGAAAATTTAGGTTAGAAGCAAAGAAAGGTGATCTAGGTAATGCAAGTTAACGATTTACAGCTCCTCACCCGAGCACAGCAACCTATCACTCCCAGCACTAACCATTTTTAAGTGAAACACTTTAACTTGCAGCACAATACTTTAACCCCATAACTTTATTTCATGCAGACTTTTAAAGCAGCATCATAAGCCATTTAAAATGGAGCATTACGGAACGCTTGCAATTTTTTCTATATGGGCAAATTAGAGCCATTGACAGTAACTTCTAACTTTACTCGAACCTATAAAGGTCAAAAAGGCAGTTTTATAAAAGCCTTAATGCTTTCATGCTCTGAATTAATGTAGAGAAGCCTCAATTAGTCAACTTCTTTCCTTAGGGAGAATCTTGCCTCTATGTTTATTTTAATTAACTACCAAACAATGTCACTAAAACACATCCCCAGCACCGTGCAGGAAACAAGGCAGTTAAGCTATTTTTTTTTTCTTTTTGAGGATTTAAAGACAAATGCATTCAGAGAAAGGGATAACTGCTTTAAAAATGCAGAATTCATATTCCCTACCTAAAATAATAAATTGGAAAACACAAATACATCTAATGTATATTTATGAAAGGCAGCATTTAACTGCTTTATAATATCCAGACTAAAACCCTGACGCACGTCTGCGCAGGTTATTCTGAAGGCGGTCTCACACGTACGCAAGAGCAAAGGTGCAGACACCGCAGGTCAGGTGTCGGGCGCAAACCAGCAAACCTCTTCGCTTGCTGTGGAGTAATGATGAAGGATGGCGAAGGTCCTGCATGGGCACCCGCTCCTGCACCCACGTGCACATCGCTTCTCAGTGCTCAACGCCCCACGCAGGTGACACCATCGGCATATATGATAAGAGGTACGCTATGTTCTACTGTTCTTATCTTTAGTATTCCCTTTGATTTCATAAAAAAGGAGTTTGTTGTTCTCAAAAACAGTTTGAAAAGTCTACTTTTCAAGACAAGTAGTCGGAGACATTTTACAGGGCCCAAGTATTCGGCATTATTAATGTTCTATAAGCTTTTTCATCATGTCATTTCTAAATAAAACATCAGCTGAACCCTTCTAAAGTTCTGCAGATATATGAGGCAGTTGTTAACGATATTTATATGAGACATTTCTGCCTTGCTGCTATAAACTATTCTTACTGCAGTAGATTCTGATTCAGCACTTCTCTTTCAGGTGTAAAATTCATGCAAAAAGGAAAAAAAATCTGGTTTGTTAATTTCCTATAGAAACACTAAGGAAAGTCATGCTTAATTAACTTAGGTGCAAACACATTAATATAGTGAGAGCATGCATCCATACCTGATAAATAGCTGTACGTGATACCAGCCAATGTAAGGAAATTAGCAATAAGGGGTCCCCTGTAGTTAAGCCAAAATTACTGTAAGTGTTGTAAAGACAGGTACCATTTTTCCCCGTGCTCAGCCCATCAAGCCACAGCTGGACACAGCATGTGCTCAGGGAAATTAAGACAGCGTCTCCATGCCATAGATACTCTGCAGCCGCAGTTTTTGCTGGAGGAGAGTGAAGTATAGGGCCTGATAATCTACAGAGCT
>VZSZ01010999.1:67891-198136 GCA_013398815.1 Ibidorhyncha struthersii
GACAGGATGCAGCTCCCATCCTGCCTGTGCCTTCTGTGCAGGGGCATCCAGGAAGGATTTCCTTCCCTTCCGCTTCCCTTCCCCAAAAGTACCAGCCACAGCAGGACAGTGATGAGAGCGCATCAAAACGAAACGCTTGCCACCCATTTCAAAGGAGCGAGAAGGCCAAAAGGAAAAGAAATATAGATCAAAAGAGAGATTAAAAAGAAAATACAGCAGCTGAAAGAACAAAAAAGAACAACTAAGATGGTAAGGACAAATATTACTTATTTATATATGCTAAAAGACCATTTTCAAGAGCAAAACCAGAAAGCCTCCTGCCTTTACAGCAGTAAAATCCCAAACTGAGTTCTTAAATGCACCGAGTTTAGTTCAAACCAATTTTTTTTGAACTGAAGCATTCCTGTGTTTAGCAGCAATCTTGCTAATAGATGGTCATTGACCACGGGCTCACATCCAAAGTACGTTAACTTCACTTCAGTTCTGAAACACAGAAACTGCTATGTTAGACTGGACCGAGGGTCCGGTATCCTTGTCAGTGCCAGACGCTTCAGAACAAGTTAGATTAAGTTTTGCTGCTAGCAAGGTAATTCATATACTAATCAACTTGGCTGAAACCAAGATAGTGGTGAGCTCTAGACCAGATTTTGAGCCTTACTGTACAATTTACAGCATGGGAAAATAAGAAAGATTTCTTCTGACCACACTAGATGATGCCCTGGAGCAAAGTGACTGATAAAAGATTGACACACAGTGCTAATTTAATTTAAGCTAGCGTATCCAACTTGGTGTTTTGATCTTTGAGGATAATGTTACAGGATAACATTTTCAGAAGTGCCCAGGCAACTTCAGCCTTTTGGCTTCACTCATTTTCAGTGGGGTTTATACACTAAATCACCCAGGGACATTTGAAAACTTTGCCAGTACACTCGGAGCTCTAGACATAAACAGAGGCAGCCAGGCTTTGCACCGTGAGCTCCACAGGGCTTTTGTTCAGGGCGAAGTTGCTTTTCTTTCCATCCCTGGTTTGCACCAATTTTCTTACAGTCAGTGGAGCAGTTGTCCCACCTCCGTGACTTCACCCCACTACATCAGGAGAAATATAGGAAATATCAGTCCTTCCTCCGGCAGACTCCCAAGTCCCTAGTTTGTGCTCCTCTGGCCAGTTCCAGAATGGAGCAAACACATCCCAGTTCCCAAAAGTTAGTGGGATCTTTCCCTAGGGCAGCCTGGCTTTCGTTTTTCAAGCTCCTCTCCTGGCACAAAGAGCTTTTAACAGGAATATTGCAAAGAGGCAGAATATTTCATGCTTAGTCCAAAGGTAAGAAATGCATCAGAACTGCAGGTCAGTTAATTTTGAACACTATTTTTAATTACAGACACTTCATTATTTATTTTGTACTCTGAACAGCTTATCGGGATGATCCATCCCTTGTATAATTAATTAAATTCTGTTGGCATAATGTAACGTTTCAAATCTCTCTTTCTGTTCATTGTGTGGCCACATATATCACCTCATCTCTTTGAATCTTCATTCCCTTGGAATTACAGGCTGTTTGTTTTCTTTAGTTCTCCCGGATTCTGTTCTCTGACTTTTCTTTTTACACTGCTTTCATCCCAGGATGTTAAAATGACATACCCAGAATACCACCGCAGTGCGTGTCACTGATGTACTCCTGGTTTGGAAAGTACGATCCCAGTTTGATGGATGGGGTAAAGCTCTCTTTTTCAGGTGAGAATGTACTGCTAAAGTCTATGCAGATGGACTATTTTTTCTGTGGTAGAGCAACATGAATATGGATATCCAGCTGTAGTGCTTCGGTGTAATCAGGGAGCAAGATGCAAAAACACAGTGACAAGAAGGTCAATATGTTTTGGTCTAATAACAAGTCCTATTGTTGCTGCAGCTGAAAAAAAGAGCTGAAGGGAAAGGCAGGCATTAAGAGAAATATATTTCAATAATTATTTCTTTCCAGGAAATGTGATAATTGCATATGCACAGAGTAGCCACCAGAGACCAACTGTAGAAGATATGTTGATTGGAAATGCATTAAAACAACAGATTAATACACAGTAAATATTGAAAAGATGTATTAAATGATGCATCAATTAGAAGAAATACATAATTTATGTGCATCTAAGTATTCTTAAAATAGGGGCAAGCCTGCCACCTTCACACACGCACACACATCTGGCTGCAAGTATACTCACAGCCAGCCTGTGTATGTAGAACTGTTAAATACAGATGAGGCACCAGAGCAAGCTCAGCACAGGAAGACTCAGCTGTGAACAGCCAAGTCTTGGGATAGTGCGGCCAATGCCGTGGCGTGGCCGCTGCCATGAATGGCAGCAGTCCTGGGAACAGCCCCATCCTTCCAGCCACCTTCCGTGAGATGCCGACAGCCAACTCTGTGGCCTGTGGTGGATGCAAGGAGCTCAGTCCTATGTCCTTCTCTTTGGGCCATTATACCCAGCCTCACAGTTTCCTACAAAGCAGTGTTGTAGTAAAATTGACATAAACTAGGAAAACTAAATGTAAAATGCAATTGTAATTGAAGCAACCAAGGAAACCTGCTGCTGCTCAAGTCCTCTGTACTGCCCCAACCCTATTTAATTATTTACTTAATATTAAAACAGAGAAATAGTAACTAGACCTGATTTATCTACGATTCAATTAAGGAACTAACCCCCAGACAATGTAGCATTGTTGATAAGCAGGGTATTCCTGTCAAGGGAGTGATGAACTGTAGGTCTGGTCAGCAAACTGAGAATACCACTTGGAACTGCCAAGATCAGAGGAGAAGCAGGTAAAAGGTAATTCCGGCAGGGGGAGGTCACAACCACTGGCTCATTGACCACCTACCCAAATGATACCACCTACTCAAAAGAGAACAATGGAAGAAGACAAGGGTCTGCACACTAATTTACATGGGAAGCAAAGAAATCTTGACCAATCATTAAAGAGAATAAGAATGAATATGTATTGATTGTTTGAATATGTAATAATCAATGTATAGAAGCAGAGATTTTTGGAAATAAGGTGTGCTCCTGTTTTGGGACGAGCACCCCATTTCTGCTCATTAATGGAATAAACTTAGAAATACCTCTGCTCGGTGTGTTGCACACCAGGTACAGAACCCAGATTTGGGACAACAGCAGAACTGGCAGCAATCCCCTGCTATGACCTCCTGCATGTCCACCACACACAGAGCTGAGGGCACCTATGTTGCACCGCTGGTGCTGTTCAGCTCTTTGCACCGACGCTGAACAGCACTGTGGCTGCAAGGGAAGAACGGGAGGCTTGAAAACAAGCAAACCTCTTTATTTGCCCATTCCCATGCCTATTGCCACAACAGAAGTAAAAAGTGAGGCAGTACAAAAAAGCCACACTACTTTTGCATGCCAAGTCTCTTCTCTGGGCCTGCAGGGACAATGAGAATAGTATCCCCACAGCATGAGCCACCACTTTCTGCATTTTACCAATTTCTAGGCTGTTATCTGAATCCCGATAGGCAAGAAACATGAGAAGATCACACCAAAAGCAGAATCTGTTTTAAAACACTGAAAGAATTAGCAGCATAACTAGTCCATATGAATCTCCAGTGCACCACTACACATAAAATCTGCTTGCTAAGTGCTGCAAAAGGCTAAATTGTTGACAGCAATTTACAATAAATCAATTCATTGATCCTTCCACCGTTGAACCAACATATATTCCCATACAACTTCAATTAGCCCTGTGAACAAACTGACACCTGGCAAACAGAACCATAAATTACCCTTTGATGTTATCACATCCTAAGTCGAAGTACACAGGGGTTGTTTATTTTACTAGCTGATCCACATTCCTGAGTACACTTCACAAGAAAAAAGGAAAGAAATGCACTATTAGCACCTTTGTCTAAGGGACACTTCAGTAGCAGTTAGAAAGTCCTTAGTCCTCTCTTCCTTAGAAAGGAAGAGAGCAATAAGGAGGTGTCTGAAAAGATCGCCACTGGAAGAGGCGTGACAAATACTATAACATCATAAAATACCAGAAAACAGAAAATACTGAGGTGTTTTCTCAGCACCCCTTCTAGTCAGAAAATACATAATGAAATGCAAAAGTGATAAAAAAAAATCCCAAAACGCTGAATGAGGAGGCGTGTTTGAAATCATGACAGGCAACAAAGCATGTAATGCAGAGCCCACAGCCGGGAGAGTCCTGGGTTCTGCCACTAAATCATTCTTGGGGAAACCAGTCCTTAAGTGTCCATCTCTACCTGCAAACTCTCAAAACAGCAATTCGATTGAGTTTGGAGTAAATCACTTAATATTCAAGAGATATAAAGTCCTTTAATAGTGTGAGGTAATACTATAAAATATCACGGTTGCACAAACAAATCAATAATCTGAATAAGCAAGAACAGCCAAAGACTGAATCAAGGAGATGAGAGATGTCAGTCCAACACAATGAAACAAAATGTGCTATTGATATATCTGAAGCTCTTATGTCCTGACAAACAAAGGTCCAGAAGGTCTAAGAGTTTGGAGTTAACATTTGAGGCTTTCACACTGAATGCTAAGTGAGCAAGTTATCAAGCTGTGACTCAGCTTTCACAGTGACAGAAAGTTTCATCTATGTTGAGCACTCTCAAAGTTGCTTCCGAAATCACCCATGGTGATTGCTCCCTAACCAATATTTTGAACAAGAGCTGTTTAAAAAAAATAAAGTCATAAGGAAGAATTTTTTAAAAGCTTTTAAGTGTTAGAAATTTTTGACCTATATGCAGGATTTTGTCCTCTTTCTGCTTTGTTTTCTGAAGTTCACTGTCGAGAAACCTGAGACACCAGGGATCCCCAGCAGAGACCCAGATGCCCCGGGTAGATGTTGCAGATTTTTCCCTCTCAATCAAATCAGCTTCTGGCATAGTTTAGCATTAGATTAAGTGTATCTTGCAAGATAAACGCAATGCACTCAATAATTGATAGCATATTAAGCTAAATTTGTTAAAAGAAAAACAAGCAACTAAAGCATTAAAACCCACAATATACATTGAAGACGAATAAATAGAGTAATTAATAGCGTACACTGCTAGATATGTTCCAAGTCTAATCGACCTAGAGGACAAAATGACTGACTCAGTACTTCACCAACACTTCACCATCAGAATTTCTCCTGCAGGACAGTGTGTTCTGCAAAAGCTCGGTGCCAATGAAAAGTACAACTTTAAAGACTTAGCTCAGCTATACAATACCCTTGTTTTTTAAAAGCCCAACTCTTGTAGCTTCCAGCTGAAACAGTGCAGGCCAGACTGTCATCTGCAGTTAATCAGCGTGGCTCCACCAAAATCAACAAATCTGTGCTATTTAACACTAGTCCAAGAACTGACCCTATGTTATTTCCCAGCGTATTGTCTTCAGTTGGGACTGCAGATATAATTATTTTGATGCCGGCATCTAAAATATTTGATCAAGAGTGAGTTAATTAGGTTACTGCCAGTAGAGTGTCTTAAACTCCCATCATTTTTGATGTTCACTAAAACAATACATGTTCTGCAGCTGAGTAAATATTTCTTTGGGGAACGTAACGTATGAATTGGTTCTCACTCCAGATGTAGATCACATTTATACAAATTTGCACTGCGGCTTTGATGTGAATCCTGTCATCCTCTGGTCTGTAATAACTGAACGCCTGTAGACTCACAGCTATATCAATCGCGATATCCTTAACTTCTGCAGTGCCTTTTTCTATTTAGTGCTTTATGCATGTTAATGAACTAGGCCACAAGGATCCCCATGGGGTAAGAATTATTATATTAATTTTACATATGGAAAATTTATGATGGAGAAAGATAAAGCCACTTGCCAAGGCTGTGCAAGAAGTCTGGAGTAAAGCTGGAGAGAACTGCAATCAATAAAGAGGGAAAGTTCCAGCCTTATTGAACAGTGAGAAATGTTTGCAGAATTCAAGTGACATTTTAAAGTGTTGATCAGTAGACCAGTGTGATTCCATATAAGAGCAAGAAAGAAAAAGTTATGTTGTTTTGTTGAATGAGAATTATATGTACTGCATATTTATTGAATATGAGAAGATTTTTTCCCCAGCAAATCATTTTCCCCAAAAGATTTCAACTTATATGTACTGGAATTTCCTTTATTGGGGAAAAACATCTCCCCTAGTGCATCCAGTAATAAAATAGCACAAGGAGTAACTATTCTGGGTGGAACTTGCTGGCATTCATTAACAGTATTGGCTCAGATGCACATCATTTCTGGAAGTGCTTGGAAAAAAAAAAANCCTGAGCTATTTTTAAAATCCTGCCCTCTCTGTCATGATACGTTGAAGTACAACAAAAGCATGAGTCACTGATCGCCCCATAAGAAATCCAATTTTGATACACAGATTGCATTTTCAAGTTAAATAGTACAAAAGGATTGTAGACAGATATGTAAGAAGATACTACAGATCATACAGCTCGTCAGACACTGTTTTCAAATAATGATGGTTAACCTGACAGTCAGTAAGACAAATAACTATCTGTGGCATTAATGGCTGTGGCAGCAGAATGAAACGCTTGGGGAGCAAACCACCCTTGACTCCGAAATGGCTCGACTTTAGACATGAGTATTACAGTGTGTTTGAGAATTACTTTAGGAAGGACTACCCCATGATTAGCCATATAGGCTCAGCAGTTATAAGGACGACAATGCAGATGCTGATTCAGGAAAGCTTCCTCCTTCAGGAGGAAAAGAAAACAAGTCACACCTAGCCAAAGTCAATGGGCTTCATCTTGTGCCTTTGAAGCTGTTGGTGGGGGATGTGCTAAGTGCCTATGTCAGTGTTCTAACAATAGAGAAGAAAATGACAAGATCATTTATTTAAGGAGCAATAAGATTAAGCAAAATAGACTTTCTAACAACTATCTTGCTCTACCATATATAAAAAAAAAACAGCCTGTATATCAGGTGGAAGTGAAAAACTATTGAACATTTTAATTCTAGATAATATTCTCTTTAGTATGGAACCGTCTCTTTTCCTGACTAATGTTCTGTATTTCCAGTGGAAATATGACAATTTATTGAAAATGAGACTCTAGTCTTGTACATTTTCATATTTCAGAGGTCAATTTGCATACTAATCATGCACCTCTTCTTTTCTATATTCCACAATATGAACAAGTTCATTTGCAAAATGTAGTACAAATTGACAAGGCATAATAGTTTCTGTTAAAAATACAAATACATGAACACTGTCAAGTTACAGCGTAAAACAAATCTTTCTTTTTTGGCAATGTTAATTTGCAAATAAGGTAGTCATGAAACTGCCAGAATTCACGGTACACGCAGGTTTCAGAAGAGGAAGAATTTTAAAAGGGGAGAAATAAAGATGCTAGGCAACACTAGAAAGCAGAAAATGGCACAGAGAAAACAATGGAGGAAAAAAGAAGTGGAAAGATACAAGTGCTAAGGAGAGGGTGGCAAATGAAGGGTAACTGATAACAGAAACAAGGCTGATGTTCAGCACAGAAGTAAGGATCTCAGAAATAAAAGCTGTTTCTTCACTGCTAAATCTTGCTCTTAGATCCAACGAAATAATTCACTAACACTGCCTGCTCTGCAAATAACTACTTGCAAATGTGTGCTTTCGTTATTTATTTTTTTACCAGCTCTTCCGCTGGTGATAAACATTGGACAGACCTGACCTTTCTCTAATTCTCTTTTCTGACAAAAAACAACCATAGAAAAATAAAATTTGGAATTTTTTCTTTACTCATTCTTCAGTGACACACAAAAACACTAGCTGCTCATAAAACACTAAAAAGAAAGCATCGCAGGAGAGTTCTTGCATGGCTGAAAATAAAACCTAAAATCACATCAAAAGTGTTGGCCCAAAGTCATTTTCAGTGAACCACAACTGTTATTCCTCATGCCAGCTGGGAACATAAAGAGATTTTATTAATGCATGATTTCTGCGTTTACCTCATATTTCTAACTTGGAATAAATTAGAAACAGACTTAAAGGCCCCATTCCACAGCATGAAGTAAACAAATGTGTTTTACTATATATGCTTTGCAGAATGAATTAAATTCACGCAGCATTTGTTCTACTTGCTCACAGCAGACAGCTTTCATTCTGTGCACAAGTCTCTAAGAACAACAGACACCACAGTGAAGGCTGGCACTTAACCTTCAAACCAGTCCCAGCTACTTCTGCCTTGTCCCAGCCACCGCTGGGTCACTGCACTAAACAGCAATGGAGCTAACTACAATTTTTTTTTAAACAGTAAATATATTTCTGTGACTGCCAACTGAAAATATAACTTGTATTCAGCATCGTGTTATCAGGCAAGAACACCGATATCTGAAAACTTAACAATAATTTAATGCAGGAAGAAAGATGGGAATTAAACTTCACGCTCATCCCTACCAAAAGCGAAGCAGTACGAGACTGGGGACGTGGTGGCTCTTGCAGGCTGCCTGCTGCCCAGAGCTGATTACATCTCATTCTTAACAGTTTAACCTCATAGCTTGTTCAGAGGAGGACTACCCCACAGGTCAACACGTGTGATCTGTTAACAATATCTAACCAGAACAGCTTCCAATTTTATAAGCTAGCTGAAATGGGTCTCATCCTTTTTTTTGGGGGTGAGGTGGGGTGGTAAGTTGAAGCGGGGGGGGGAGGCAGCACTGCTGTTCCCAAACTCAAACCCATCAGATCCTTTTTATTTTGTTCAAAGGGGAGCACCAAATTCTGCTCCAAATTCAACCTCAGGGATCTGAGGTTGAACTGAATGAAAGTTGAGTCAGGGCCAGGCTGAAGCTTCTGCCTTCTCCCTGAAGAGAAAGACCCAAAGCATCACTGCACATGCTCCTCAGGTCACTTTTAGCAACCTCTAGATCCACCACTGGGACAAGTGCTGCATGAAAATAGAGCTCAGAAATGCAATAACTACCTTCTAATAACATCTGAATTGACAAAAGCAAGTTATGCTACATGAGCAACAGTTTTTCCAACTCAGACTTTCAAAACATATTTCTATCAAAGAGACTAACTGATGATGCCAACCTCTCACTGTAATCAAAAGCAACCACCACAGTTCATATGCACAGGACATCTAGCTATCAATCAGGCAAATAACTTAAAAAGTGTCATCACCAGAATGGATTTTGGATTAAACCCTTAGGAGAGAGCTAGCCAGTCATTATTACGCACATCATTTAGATATTTCTGCTAAGCAGCACTTCTCTTTTGCAGAAGACCCCAAAGAAATCAATAAAGTTGAACTAAACAACTAAAAAAAATAAAATAATATACTGATAACCTCACACCTGGACCAAAACCACTAAGGGTAAGTAACTGCTCTGGAACACCATTTAATTGAAAAGAGAGGCTAAAAGCACCATCAACGCTCAATTCTTTCCTCATTTGCTGTGGTGAACACCTAAAATGTCTTGGTGTGTATCCAATCGAAATAAAAGGAAACTCTTACTTAAGCTAAGCATGAGAATTAGCTTAAATTCAGACTTTCCCCACTAATTATGGTTTACAGCGAGACCTTAAGAATATACGCAATGAACAATACATTGCTTATACAGCAGTTACTGTTAAGGAATAAATGTACGGAAGAATTAATAAATATGAGAAAGAGGTGTGTGAAGTTAAATACACAAGCAGTCCTTACACAAACTATGTTTTCCAAGCTGTTTTTATGACAATTTTTACAGACATATGGGAGTTTCAGTAGCATAAGCACAGATTTCCATAAAGAAATTCTTAATCAGGTTTACCACACCTCCATTTCTGTTTCACATCAGTTTTTAACATCAATGAAAATAATCTGGCGATACTGGTGAAAGACTGGATTCATATACTGGGGTGTCTCAATGCGAGTTATTAATCTATTGACAGCAATTTATGTTCCAAAGGAGATGCACAACACATAAGAAACAATGACATGAAATAAAATAAGACAAAACATTAAATCTTGAGTTAGCCCCTCTGGGATAAATATATTCAGATGTTCTGAACGATTAATGAATCGGGTCATCCATATAAATCTCTCATTTCATAAGTGGAGTGTCTGTTTAAGTCCCATGTACGCTGCATTTTTGAATAATGGAAAGGATTGTATATCTTGTCCCTTCATACTCTGTTGGACCTGGTGTTTTCACTGACAGGGATTCTAGCCGTAGTGCAAATAAGATACATCCTAAATGCAAAAGCAAACACATAATAAAAGTCCATCTATAAGCACAAATTGGAAGGCAAGATAATCACATTTTTAGCAGGCACATCTTAAGGTCACTGAATTCAGGTGTTAAGAAAATGTTTTAACCAACCTTTCATTACTGTTACGCAATCCCTCCTAATCATCACCAGCATTGGCAAGCTCCGAAGAAGGTTAGCTAATCTGCCCATCACCGTTAAAAGTATTGTGGAAGTTAACACCACTTATTCAAATCGATATCAGCTAACTGTACATTTTGAAGGCAGCACTATTTTTCATGGAGGAAAGGAGATGGCATCTTTCAGGTGTATGTAACCTTTTGACTGCTCTATATGTTGAACCAACGTAGCAGTCAACACTCAGCAATACAATTAAATTAGTGAAATGCCGTCAGAGAACATTTCTATATACGACTTAGGGACAAGAAGAACAAGGGGTTTTGGGTACAAATTTTGGCTCCAGTTCAGGAGAGCACTTTAGCATACTCCTGAGCTAAGCACTGAGGGTCTTTAAAGCCACTGGACCATAAGCAAATGCTTAATTAGAGAATTAACTGTTTTCAGAATTCACTCCAAACAGCTTGATCTTGCAGTGGATAAACACTCTCAGCTGCCATTATATTGAGAGTAGTTAATGCTCGGTGCTAAAGCGACTGAGAAGTTTGGGTGTGCACATGCTAGCTTGGAAACCATGTCTCGGCATTATGGAAGAGAGGCAGAGCTGTGCTATGGCTGAAGGGTGGTTGCGCTCCTTCCCTTAAAAAAAATTCAGCACTTTGAAACGGGGTACACCTCCTTTTATCCCGCAAAGAGAATAAATACAAATAACATCCAGGGTAAACCTAGAGAAAGATGAAAAACTGAGACAGAAATCCAAAAGGAGACGAAAAGTTTATAGATCATAAAGTAGGTTTGAAAACATTACTCTCTGTGGCCACAGTAGTTTGTCTGGGGTGATTTCTGTAAGCACAAGTGGATTGTGTGTGTTTTAAGTGAATTCTAATGAAAGACCCCTTTTCAGCCCTACCTTGCTTTTAGCAGCATTATTTCATTATTATTAGCATTCAAGTTTATTAATTGTCCATTGCATGCCTAAAAGTACTTTTGGGGAGCTATAATAGCAGCATTTGCTGTGATGGAGGGAAGACTTTGTTAGCACTTAGGCACTTGAAATGTGTTAAGTGGTTTGAGAGTGGTGCAACTTGAGCCCTGGGTGAAAGTGTAAGTAGATTCCAGAATATCTGACAAGTGGGATTTAGATACACAAGTTTAACAAGTGTACGCTAATGCAGATCAATGTCAAAACAGAAAGGAGATATGTCACCCTCAAAATGGCAGAATTTTTTAAACTGCTTGAGACTTTAAGAATGCATATTTGATTGCTCATTAAAGTGATTATTGTTATAGAGTTTCTTAAGTGCATTACACTGCCTCTTTGCAAGATTTTTCTATCCAAACCATTCAACTGTCTGTATTTTCTGTTTAAATAACATCTAAATTATTTAACAGAAAACTGGTGCAGTCTGGTGACCAAAAGTTCAAAAAAACCAAGCAGAACTTCTAATGCATAAATTGGGGGAGCAATTTAAAAATTGTAGGGCTTAAAGAACATTACAAGTCTCATTTGAGGAAAAAAAAAAAAACATCCTCAAATAATACTATTTATCATTTCAAACACATTGTCTTGCCTGCGGAGGAAGGAAGGAAGGAAGGAAGGGAGCCTGAGATCTTTAAGACTGAGCAAGTGGATGAGATTTTGTTATGAGTATAGATTGCACGATTGCACAACTGCAGTAGCCCCAGCCTTAACCTTCAAAGCTCAAATGTTTCCTGTCGACAATTTATATATATCAGAGCCAAAAAACTTAGTACACAACAGCAAAACATTGAACCAGAAATCCAGTTTTTAAGAGAACATATACATCTTTCCCTTCTTCTTCATTTATATCCACTATGCCATAAACACATTAACCTGTAAGAAGATGCAGTCTCTACCCTAATTAAAAAATAATCAAGAAGTTTGCCTATAGAAATAATGGCAGTAATGTGATACATATGCATGAATCACCAAATTAAAGTTTTATTTTCCATAGCTTGCCTAAATAGAAACCCTTTTTTAAAAAAAACACAAACCGTCTTTACCTATGCAAAATGAACTGTGAGAATCTGGCCCTTCATGCCTGTTAAATCACTGACACTAAGACAGGTCAAGGAAAACGTAAGGAACAACTGAAAATAATCTGAGGATACTAATTTACAGAAGGTGGTTTCTATATATTTTTTTCTTGTTAATAATTTACAGGATCTATAGCTAAAGTTCAGTATGCAGTATATTACACGCAAGCATACAGCCTTACTAAATTTGCTTCCATTCTAGGAAACATTAGTGAATCCAACAAGGGTCGCTCATTTTACATGTAAAGATTAGCTCTCAAATAACTAGAAAGTTACAAAACAGAGGAAACTTTTGCAATATGTCTACATCATCCTCCTAAAAATGTGGAATGACTTTTCCACAAAAGTGTACTATCTTGAGTACTACTGTGAAATTCAGCCATGGCGCTGAGACAGCTTTCCTAGTCAACTAAAAGTTGGAATTACAAAAAAAAAAAAAAAAAAAAAAAAGGCATTCCCACAGATGGCAAGAAATAAGAGATTTACTTTTAGATGCCTAGTTTTTCACTTATTTTGAGTACTGCAGACTTAGGTTCACAAAGAGTAAGATACCTGGCTTTTCCTAATATTTCCAAAGTATATACAAAGCAGGTGGTGCAGGTAGTGTAATAATATTGTCAGGTTCTTTGCAATGATAAAATTTACTTTTTTCTCTACTTCTCTCTGGAGTAATATTAGTTTTTACAAGTAAAGATATGTTTATTCAAAACATTTCTGTTCTTCGTGAATAGAGATTTTTAGTTTTTGCACAGTTTTTCAATTTAAGTTGCACTGAAATTAGAGGACATTTTCTAAGTGTATCTACAGTGCCATAAGTTGACCAACAGCCACATGCTGAGCACAAACCCAGTGAAGACTATAATATCTTATTTAGCCCTTATTCTCAGCAGGCCTGTATGGATACAGCTTTAGGCAGATTTGTAGGAGCTACGGATTTGTTGTTTACAAATTAATATTTACATTAAGTTTCTTCAGTTTTTACTCGCTCATAATTTATATGTTGGAAAACAAATCATCATCTAATTAAATTTAGAGACCACAGTCGCCATTCTACTAGTGCCACTACTGCAGCCAGAATGACGTCATCACATTATTAGTAAGAGATGAAGTCTCCAATGTAATTATTTTTAAATATTCATGACTGGAAAGAAAAGGATATGAATAAAGCTTTACTGTGTGCCTGCAACATCCAGGGCATTACTGTTTTTCAGTTTGCTGTTGACACGCCAGGACAGGCCCCTGACTTGCAGCATACGACTAATGGCACCGAGTCCCCATCCTCCTTGTTTCTACTCTTCACAAGACAGCCACGCCGTTAGCACTAGTTCTTCAGGAGTCTGCTGGCCATTTGTCTTACAGGAGTTATTGCTGAGCTATTCACCATTTGAGTCACGTACTGGACCGCTGAAACACTCGGGTGTGTGGACTAGAGGACAAGGTCCATCCTGCACAGAGAACTTTGCACAGCCACACTACGCGAGTTGATCACTTGCACCAGGTTCCTTTGCAAGGCAAGCCTAACACAAAGTACAGTAAAATGATATGAACGTGAACCAAATGAGACAAAACCATCTTTTCCTTTAAGGAGATTTCCTGAGGAAAACAGATTTAATGACACTTCCCACTGCTCTGGGAAACAAGAAGGAAAAAGAGCCTGAACGTCACTAAGGAAAGGAAAGCATAGGAGTAGCAAACCCACCGTTTCCACCATTTCTCCCTCTCGGCCACCACGATGATGACCATACTTGTGCAGCCACTGAGGCAGTGTGCAGGGAGAACCATGGCTCCAGGCCCACCTGCCCACAGCACCTGGAGCTGCCAGGGACACGCTGAAGCTTAGTCCCAAACCCTGACCCTGCTGAAAGGCTGTTTTTCACATTTGGTGGCAGTGTTTTGCAAGTCTCTCACCATCCACCTCCCTGCCCTGCACCGCCGTCCGCAGTGAGCCCAGACGCTGAGCACAGCGAATGGCATCAGGGAAATGATCCATCGCAAGACAAGACATGGGGAAAAACTATGCTTTTTCAGCTGTCAGGCAGGCAAAACGTCTGTCACAAGAGGCTGCGCTGGCCAAATGGGTTTCTCCCTTTGGTTCGAAAGTTGAGATCTCCATCCAAAGCAGAGAACCTTCTGCAGGGTATTCCCTGCAGAGCGCTGGCTGCAAACAGCACGGCAGCTGCACGCAGCCTGCTCTTTCCCTTGGTAATACGTGCAATCTGGGTAGCTGGCTTCGAAGGAATAAAGAAAAACTTGCCTAGCTACAACCTGGTCTTTTATTTCTTTATAGCATGCACCGCACAATAATAGCGGTTTTCGCTATCAGCCTTCCTCAGTCAGGGCTTAAAACAGATGCCAGCAAATCTTCCGTTTCACTTCCACATGAACTGCAGAAGCCAGCAAATCCTACCATAGCTTATTACACATTTCCTAATGTTAACCTACGCAGTTTTGAACACCAGCAGAAATTGTATTTCTGTATCTGAAATGAGGCTGCAACCCAGCACTGCCAGCTCCCCATCCAGCCGCAGAGAGCACGGCCTGCCTCACGGGGAGCTCCGCACGCACGCTGACATCCCGACCTGACACACAGACAGCAATAGGTCAGAAATACCACCTAAGCACCCGTTATCTTAGTTCTCTATTATTCACCATGACTTCCTTTGGCTCCATTCAGCTCGTTTTCTTTTCATAGCTGTAAAATTCAAGCAAGGGACAGAGTTATTGAAACTTCAGGTGTCTCTGCCAACAAACCATTTAAAGACTTGGTACTACATGGCACGATAGCAATTCGGTAACGTTCCTTCCGCTCCTAGAGCTTACCTACTTTGGGTAAACAAGACAGACTACCCACAGCTTCCCAACACAAAACCCAAACTCTTTCAAAGCCTAATGTTGCTATGATAAAACGCACACGATGCAGGCGCTGTTCAGTAACCAGGGAAGCCCCACAGTCCCAGTTGCTTGGAGGAACTTGCATTTTGGAACCAGGCAATAATCAACTGTTACCAGAAGCGATATCTCCTTGTTATTGCTCTTTGCTATTTTTTGCAGGCACCGGGGTTTACCTTTTATATGATACCATCAGCTGTAGAGAAAGTCACAATAGTTACAGGCATCTTTACTCTCCCTGGACGTGAATACATGCCAACAGTTTAAAAATTCTCAAATCCTAGATAAACCTTAGCCCTTGGGGCATCCTTCTGTGCTCTTATCTACAGCCTACCACATGACTAAAACCTGCTTCAAAGCAAGTAAAACACTTTGTCCATAACAACACACTCCTGCTGCTTCCAACAGTGGATTGTGTGAATTTTGGGGACCACGCTGGAACCTGTGGGATGAGCCCCCATGCCCAGGTGTGGGGGATGCTGGGGCTGCAGCAGAGCGCATGGGGCTGTGGCAGCTCAGCTCCTTCCCTGCGCCACAGACCAGAGCTGACCTGGGCTGCGCTGTGGCTTTCATGGGCCCTACAGGCTGGGCCCGCATTAGGGAAATGAGCTCTGGTATCAAGAAATGGAAAGTAACAAAAGCATTAAAAAAAATCAGGAAAAAAAGTAGCACCTGCAGCAAGTCAAGTTCTTCTTAATAGTGGCCTCGGGTAACAGTCCCAGGATGCTTATATACAGAGATCTAGGACTCCCTGGCACAAGAAAGTTTTCATTCTGGGTTTGATGCACTGCTGTTCTCCTGAGAAGAAAGGGCAGTTATTTTTTATCCCGTTCAGGACAGCTGTGGCTGAATCGCTGAACCACAATTCAGGTGCTTGTGTGAAAAGAGAGAGCTCGCCAGCCCACAAAGCAACGGGTAGGGATCCCTGAAGTCACGCACTGGAACCCCGGCAGGGCTGCCTCAAGCCTTCAGCTTTCCAAGCAAAGTAAATTACAGAGGGTGTGTTTTAGGGTATGGGGGTCTCCCTCACAGAGAGGAGGGCAAGGAGAAAGGCAGAGGGCTGCCAGCCCTGTCACACCAGCCACAACCCACCCGCCCCACGCTCTCCGGCAAGTCCTCTTCTCCTGGGCACTTCAAATGGAGATGGAGAAATCACTAAAAATGAGAGGGATGGGGGGGAAAGTAAGTACATGTTATTACCAGATTGTATTCGCTGGTAAAGAAAATAGATGAGTAAATCTGAAGGTTTTATGCATCTTTAAAGCCAACCCTGGTGTCCTCCAGACTCTCATGAGCCAACCCTGGTGTTCTGAACACAGTCATAATATACCTATACATTACCCCTTTGTCACTTCATCTGAATCATTAACGTCACAATGAAGAAAACAGTCTTACTTCCTAGGTAATTACTGTATATCTATTAAAATGAATTAAGTCTCTATTGAAAATGCTTGTTTGTTCCATATACAGCCTGTTAATGTGCGTCTTTTCCTTCATTATATCTGGTAAAATGTCAAGCCCACTATGTTGGGGAAATCAATAATTAAATAGCTTTACAGTAATTACTCCAATAACACACATTCTTGCCACTTAACAACACAAATTAAATCCATTGAATTAAAATTTACACTAACAGACAATGATGGGCATGTCATGCACTAGCCCTCAAAGAGTATCTGTGCTGGTCAGAGTCAGTACAGCGAGTGACAAGTCTCCTGCAGAATATTTCACAGAGTATTTTATTTGCTCATTTCTCTTTATCGTCAGCATGTTTCAAGGTACGAGAGGCGAGTCAATACAAAAACACAGCAAGCAGCAGCTGTAAGGAAAAGAGCACGCTCTTCTCATACGGCACAAACAAACTGAAATCATTTGCAAATAATTTCTCTGTAGCTGACCTCCCTGCACCTGACCCAGTATTTACAGTAAATGTCTACATAGAGACATATGTAATATGAACATAATCTGTAATATATATGTACAAATAAAACATTTTCGTATATTTATTTATAAGTAGATTCACTGCTTTGACAACACGTATAATCAGATGCATAAGATACTAGGCATTTTTCTTATTTCAGGAGCTGTTGTTTTTTTAAAATAAAGTGAACAGCACTCATTTCATTATCTATCTGAGAATTAATATTTTGACATATTCTAACTGAAGAAACCCAATGTGTGCAAACAGGTGTAGCTGCAGGCATATAGGCAAGTTCATCCTGGATCATGCTAAACGCTTAAATTCCAATAGTTCACTCCACCATTATTAATCCCAGCCTACAGGGGAGACCAATGACAAATTTTTAATACCATGGTTCATGGACACAAGCCGTAAGAAAGTTGCACAGCTAAAATAAGGAAGCCTGTGCTCTCCTGCCCACCCTGACTACTTCCTTAATTCCCGAGTCACCCTGACATGGCCTCATGGTAAAATTCATTTGGGATTGGAAAAACTAATCTTAATCTCCATAACTGCCATTCTCCATCTCCAGGGGTGGAGCGAGGAGAAGGGTGGGCAGGTGCCAGGAGTGTCGAACCACTGCTTGCCAGGGTGGTGGAGACAAAAATGACAATCTGGCAATCCAAAAGTTGAGGTATCTGGAATCTTGCTGAAGGACCAAGCTCCAGACATTGTGTTTTCCTTTAGGCCAAATTCTCTATCCGAGCAGTAATTTTAATGGCTTAGTCATATCTGCTGAGATATGAACGTTTTCAGATTCTCATTTTAAAATAACCAATATTTTGGCCTTGCCTACCTCAGGGAAAATATTTCTTTTTTCTACAAGAGGAAAAAAAAAAAAAATTCAAAACCCCGACTGAAGTCACAGCATAGGCAAGACTCCTGCAATTACTTTAAAAAAATCCTGACACGAGTATACTATATTCAAACCTACTCTCATTTTAACTATCACTTCTTCAGAGATTGTAATAGGTGTCTGTGCAACCAGCAAGCCCAAGTTGCACTACAGTACATATTAACATTATCTTGATTTTAATATTATCATATATATGGCACAATTTCATTTATCGAACATCATTACACCGGCTTGAGCACAGATAGATGCAGGGGTGACTTCACACGCTCTATTCAGTGTAATGCTGCTCGCAGGGAGGCCGTACAATGTGCTCCTACAATGAATTGGAGATCTGGGCCCACAGCGTTATTTAGGCTTTTCTCTCATTTATGGCAAAGATTAGGCTCTCTCTTTTTTTTTTTTTTTTTTTAGTTCAGCTAAGCCACTGATATTCAATTTTTGCTGAGAAGTTTACAAAATAATCACTTGACATTTCACAAAATATCACAGTATTCTTCCTTATTAAAACAGCCTTGCCCAAGCCTTAGGTAGAGGAAATGGATGCACTAGACCAGTGCTGCCTAAAGACCAAATCCTTCAACACACACTCCCTTTGGGAAGCCAACCACAACTCCTCCTAAATCTTCAGTCTAATTGACTGAACCTTCACCAATGACAACCGAGTTAATTTCAACACCACAAGTTCATGCAAGCATATACAAGATTATTTTAGATGTAGACACGCAAAAATCTTCAGGTGAGATCGAGTGGGACACAGACGGAGCAGGCAGAGCTGCTATCTTGGCTCTACCACTGAAGCCTTGCTATTCCAGTCGTTTTTGTGTTCGCTCCCTGCAGGACTACTGCTCAAACTTTGTAAGTCTGTTTTGGCAGGAGGGAAGTGATTCCCTGGAAGAGTCAGAGTGAGCTCTGCTATCACTGAACCTGAAGAAAGTACTCTGTATTAGGGTGACAGATCCTGGAGATGAGGGCGTTTCAGGTGCTAAGTGTACTTTCAATATCACACGGGTCAGGAAAGGCTAAGAGGTGTGGAAGGTGGAAGAGACCAGAGAGGGAGTAAAGTGTAATCACAGGGAGAAGGGGGGGAAGGGAAGAAACAAAGACATCAGAAATATCTACTGTGAAAAGTGCCGCGTTATCTACTGATGCTTAACATAGCCATCACACAGAGCACAACTCATATCTTTTTTATAATAAGTATCTTTTTTTTCTTTGTGTGCTCCAGTTTATATTTAACAAGACCTTTCATTCACCCTCTCTGCACCCAAATAATAAAAATGAAAAAATCAGAAAGAATGCCCCACTGGGACTCAAATAAGCTAACACTTATATGCTTTTGATGTTAGGGTAAAGAGACCAACAAAATCATGGTCTCTTGACCTACATGGGAAGCACTGCTATTACGCTGAGGCAGCATAGGAAAAAAAAAAGATAAAATGCTTTCCTTTGAAACAGCAATGAAATAATGCAGACTTTGCTGTGTGCTAAGCATACAGCTACTGCTGCTCTGGCAAATGCTGGCATGTTTTTTTCCCCCCACATATTGCTTCATGAGATACAAATTAAAAAATCCAGGCAAACACTTGAAATGAAGCTGAAGTTGAATTTTTTCTGCCTTTTGAGTTTTGTTGCTAGATAGATGTTTGACGTCTGCCTGGACTGCATCTGTGTTCATCTAATCCATTATTCTCACCCAGATTTTAAATTGTACATTAATTAAGAGGATATGGCAGCAGCTTCTGAACTGGTGCCCTGATTGTATTACAACTGGGAAATGGAATTGTATCAGCCTTCAAAAAATATAAATAGTGTGAGAGATTTGCGAGTCATGAATTATCCATGGATACTAAATTAACAGCAGATAACCAAAATGTACCCTTTTCATCATATTCATCCAAAACAGAAAGAGAGAGTGCCAGACTGCCATCACTTGCATGATTTTCAAAACAAAACCATACTTTCTGGATGTCTGATATTTGTGTCACATCATGCTACTTGTAAGCTGTCATTTTGGGCCACACTCTCCCCAGATCGCGATCTCCTCTGCTCTCTCCAGATGAGGCAGCCCTCTCTGCACATACACACTTATTTGCAACAGAACGGTCATTACTTGGGAGGGCGAGAGCATCTTGTTGAATGTTGTTCTAACCAAAACAACAGAAGTAGTCATGGACAAGCATCTACATTAGCAAAGAGGTGATAGTAAAGACTGCCATACCTTTATATGCATGTACAGGACAGAACTGATAGGTTTGTTCCCTTGCAGGATTATTGAGACTCCTGGAATCATTATTTAGCCAACTTGAGAAAAGTTTATTCAGTCACAGAAGAACTATTTAATATTTATGGAAGCAATGGACAAAGACAACAATTGCATCTCATTAGCTCTTTAGATAATGTTTATTCCAGAGCTGGGAATAACCATATGTTATTGCCCCGCAAATGAACAACGCAAACCCAAAGCACTAAGCGTAAATTCCCTGGCTATTTAACGGGGCCGGTTCCGAAATCCTGGTTCTCCGTTACTGCCCCTGGGGAGCCCTCCTGACATGTGGCTGACAAGCCCACGTCCTCAGCTGCAGTTGGATGGGCTGGAGCATGGCACCAAAGCAAGTGGCAGGCACCTGGCTCAGCCTTCCCCACAATTTGGCATAGTCAGGCTGCTACCTAAGCTATGGATCGCCAGAGCTCAGCCCTGTTCTGGTGTCTCGGTGCAAGATGGGAGCTGGTCGTGTCAGCTCATTTCCCAGCTTTGTACCCAAATCTCCACCACTATCATTGAGTACTGGAGACTACAGTGCAGCTCCTTGCTTTGGCTGAAAAGATAATTTTCTAGCGCTTTTTTGAATTACTACGAAAGTTCTATGAAAAAATGAATTTACCTAGAAATATGGAGCATTAGTGAATGTTAAACATCTTAACAAAAAAAAAAGAAAAAGGATTAATTTTTCCAGATTCTCTGTGCATTTATTTAGGGTATGCATTTTCCAAGTATCAAGCCAAATCATAATTAAACCTTGTGATGGTCCTGCAATACAGCACAAATATCTGACATGGCGTGCTCTCAGTTTTTATATTGGTAAAGAACACTTTTTTTTTTTTTGTAAATACACCATGTCATTTATTTTAGATGCAAAACCAGAAAAGAATAACATGCTCACAAAAACACACCGAATCTATACACTTTCAGTCCCTGAGTTGGTGGTTATGGCAGGTTCCCAATAAAGGGGATTTGTGGGGTGATAGCCTCCCTAGCCACAATGTGGAGTTATAAAGACCAATGAAAGAAATTCTTTGTTCAAGCCAGTTCTTAAAAATAATGATTACAGAAAATGCAATCTTGCTTTTTATACTCTTAAGTGGTCCCTTTGAGCAGTGGGATGGAGCTGTAATTTTTTCTAATTAAAATATCATTATTACCCTATCCATACTGTTTAAAAGAGCTTGAAAATGTCAAGGTTTCTGAAGAGAATCCCTTATCCTTTCTGCCTGCTTACCGACTGCAAACTACACACACCTTTTATATTGCCAGTGAACACCTAGGATTCATTCAGTCCTAGTGAGCAGCAGGCTTATACTGACTGTCCAATTTTTATAGTTAGATGAATATTTGGGTAATAGAGTTTGTCTGAAGCCAAATTAGAAATCAAATAAATGGTAATATTACATGTAATCATTTTCTGTGGCTGATAGCTTAATAATAAGGACCCATTTTAATGCTATGCCAACTCCATAATCCCACAAAATTGAATACACCGAAATACATACCTCCTCTATTATACTTAGTTAGCAACTTGCTAATACTGTTCATCTGTTCCAGTATTTTCCCCAAATCCTCTGCTTGGAACAGGGCATTATTTTATGACTCAAACCAGCAAAAATAAAAGGAGCAGCTGTTAACCTCTGCAATCACAGAACAGATGCAACTATAAATGCATAAAGTATACATTTTTCAAAAAGTATTTTTTTCATTTCTCTCCGTTTGTTGAAGTCTTAGTTTGGATATACCAAGACGTTGCCAATTAATCTAAGACTCAGAGCAGAGCGATCACGTAGCTCTAAGCAAGTTATTCATATTACACATTACATCCCCACTCATATTTGGACATAGCCAATAACCTCATTGGTAGCATTAACTGCTCTGATACTTATAAATCCAGACCAAACAGGATGGACTGCAGTAGGAATCCACTGAACCATCAAAACACCACCAAGCTTCACACTTCTGCTTTGCTCGGTGGTTTTATCAAATCTCTGCCAAGAACATTACTTCCATATGTCGATCATTGAAAAAGGTTTATCCAGTCTCAGAGTCACTGACACATAAGTCATTCTAAAATAACTACTTGCCTCTCATTTTAAACAGTGTACCAAAANACGTGGAAAACAAGTTCGTGAAAGAGGAGCGGAGGAGGCGGATCTGCCAGGGCAGCAGCTCTGAGCAGAGGGCTGACACTGCTCCACACAAGCAGGTAAACCCTCCAGGGGTAAATGTAAGCTGGGAGAGGAGAAAAACAGGGAAGACGGACTGGTATCACATTAAAACTGCGCGAAGAAGGTGGCTACAAACATGAGGCTGGAGAACAAGGCTAGGCTTGAGGCTGCGTACAAAGACCACGAAGAGAACTGGGAGCCTCGCAAACAAAGACTTGGCTTGAGTAGGCAGCAGGAAAACCAACAGGGCAGGGATAATCAGGGGACACCAAAAAAGTTCAGGTTAGGGGACCAGGAAGTTTCTCCTGCAGGATGCCTGGAGGAGAAGTTACTATGGTATCTTGTCATGCTTGTCACCAGCAAATATCCCTGAGATGCTTTCCGGTGCCTCTCTAGCTCTACGTCATGTCAAGGCTAACACTGACTTCTGCTACCAGCTCCTCTTTTAGCGAAGTACAGAGGGCCCTGATGAGTAACAGAAGGCATCAAGTGGATGCCTCATCACAGCTTCTTCTTTTAAAACCCTAGGCAGCTGCATTTAAAGGCCTACACAAAAGAACACCAGAAAGGCTGTCATCACTAAAAAGTTAAGAAATGCAGGAGATAAATGGCCCATAGAACCTTCCCTCAGCTCCCTTCTGCATATGCAGATGACACGGCAGTCCAGAACACAAGCTACACAAGGCAGCTGGATTCATACTGGAGAAATGCTCTTAACATTGGCATTTCTTAATTTCTGACTGCTTCACAACCATAATAAAGCTTGCTTCTTTTAAACAGTGAGTGCCCTTTTTATGTTCTTGAGTAGGGTGCTTCTGAATGCTGTAATTACAGTGCGGCACGTGCAATATCGCATTCGTTATACCTGCTCTCTGAGGCTTGGTATTGAAATTGAAGCCTCTTGAGATCTTCACCCTTTTTGTTCAATGTATGTAATCTTTACTGATATGAACTTATATGTAGGTTTTGTAGCATAAAATTCCTCCAGGCACACACTAATGCTTTTTCCTCCTGGACTAAATTGTTGGAATGAGCTGCTTTGAAAGCTGTCCCAATGACATAAAACACTCTATCTGCCTCTTCCTTCACCGCCAGTGGGCAATATTATTTCATAAACAGTCTACTTCCTGGCTGATGTTGCCCACAGTAAAACAAAGCCACAAAGCCAAAAGGCAGTCTTTTCAAAACATACATTTTAAGCATCCCATAAGGTCTAACCACATGTACAGTGTCACATAAAAATAAATGGGAATATTTTTACACTACAAATTAAGTAGCAGGTGGAAGCAGAGGAGAAACAGTGGCAGAACAGTTATGGCACCTTGCTGGGGATGCAGAGGGCTTTTCCAGACTCGTACCCTCCCCGACTGACACAGCTGTAATGGGCACACATGTCCATGACCTCACAGAAACCGTACTTTAACCAAGTGAGATGGTCTACTGCCACCTCAGAGGCTTTGACCTTCTGATCATGAATGCAGTCAGGGAGTATTTATGTTTCAGGCTGCACTCATCCTCGAATATGAAAAGTAGTTTTCTGCCAAGTCAATGCTTCTCTAAAAGTAAGCACTTTGTAGATACACTCGACTTTTTGTGAAAAAGACTGTTCTGAGAGCAGAAAGCATAAACCCAAACCAACCGCGGAGCATCCGCCACTCCAGCGCCTTAGGGGAAGAACTGCTCATCATCTCCTGCTTTCATTCTTCGAGCTTTGGACTCCCAAACTGGACTACAGCAGCTCTGGCACTTCAGAGTATTCCCTTTTTTCTAGCACATTATGAAAATCATGGGGCCATGGCGTAAAGAGGCATCTGAAGGAAACTTGCTATGAAGAGCATCAGTGACTTTTCTGACACAAAGCCCTTTTTCCCCTGAGATGCTGCCTTTATCCCCAGAGAAAAGGAACAACAAAACCCCAAAAAGAACAGGAAAAAAACAAATAATACATATTTTCTCAGTAACTTCTACAGTTGGACCTTTAACCAGATCATCTGAAATAATAAATCACAACCAAACTTTGAAAATATTTTTCCTTTACAATAATACACCTAACTTCACCCTCTTGCTCATGAATATGGTATCTACCTGCCCGCAGCTGCACAGAAAAAGCTTTAAAAGCCAGCAATACCTTGATCCTGCTTTACTCAAATGACTGCTGCAATCAAAAGGAAAGCCAGAAGTAGATGAAAACCTATTTTCACTAATGCAATAACAATAATTCTATAAACATATTAACAATTTCCTGCCTCACTCTTAATTTTATTTTCTCTCCCTTATATTCATTTAGAAGGATAATGATATCATTTGTTATTCTGTCTGATCTTTGTTGAGCACACCGGCTAGGAGAAAGACAAATGAGATTGTTGGCATTTAGACAAAAAGGCAGATACTGTGGGACATAATTTGGGTATAACAAATTATTAGGCAGGTACATACTTGTAATTGGTACTTAGTTCTGCAAGTTTATTACAAATGTGGTTGCATTTGTAATGGGTCCACAACGTGCTTCCAGCTATTACTCGAGAGAGTAAATCTTCCTCAGGCAAGTTCAACAATTCACATCAAACCCTTCCTCGATGAAAGCTCGCAAAAGCCAGTGCTGGATAAGTTGGGATTGATCAATGTGTTCAGTGTCATTTATGGGTTATTTTGTTTGGTTTTGATTGGTGTTTGTTTTGGTTTGGTTTGTTTTTACTTTATTGCTTCAAATTAAATTTATCTGTAATTTCATTTGCAGAAAGTAGAGACAAAACATTAAACCAGCATGCTTTCAGATAAATCCTAATTACTTACAAATGCAAATGCATCAGCTAGGCTTGGACATGCAATTAGATAGCTAATTATTATTAAAAAAAGACAACCGCAGATTGTAATACACACTGTCAGGTCGTGCATTCACAAAATATAATATCAACTTTGAGTGGCCTGGGAAGAAGCTTTTGCTATTTTTCACAGGATAGAAGTGATGGATGGAGTCACTGGGGGTGGGGGGGATCGATAAAAGCCTGCCACAGCAGGAGGTGCTGATGTGTCATCTCCCGCTTTCCCTGGCAGGAGCTTACAAGAGAAACGGCAGGACTGAGGCGCTGGTTAGAAACATTTCTAAGTTGTGGCCTTTTCCTGGGCGCTGCCGGCTGCACCCAGGCTCCTACGTGAGCAATGGAGGGATGGTAACAACTGGGCAAGAAGCACATTTGCCGGTTCCACAATTTCAGTGTTCTCTTTGCTTAGGAGTTTGAAAGAGGACTTCCACTGAAATTAATGTATTTTTACAATTTTGCTTGTCCGCAAAGAAACTCCATGAAACCTTTCCTGTATAACAGTCTTATTCAGACCACAGGCCTACCCATAATCCTTCGAAGGCCTCACGTCTCTTGTTACAGACGCACAGCCCGACCCAGCAACGCCACTCCAACAACCGCCCGCTGCGAGCAGAGCTGGCAGAAAAGGAAACCAAAGCTCTCCAGAGTAAACTTTCATTCCTAGGCTGCTAAAAGAGCATAGAGCTGACAAAGGTAATAAAAAAAAGAAACCTGCTCTGCATGAGCCACCAAAACAGATAAAAACAGATTTACCCCCAAAAAAGATTCTGCAAAAGCAGTAACTCGCTAACGATACACCTCATGAGCTGCTCACTTGCTGATGTGAGATCTTAATCCTCCTAGAAAAATCACCAGAGATGAATAAAAAGCTGTGTTTATTTAATATGTTATTTCTAAGCATTTTTCTGTTGATAAAGTCTCCACGTTTCCAGATGCTTTTGAGACTTTCTGTATCATGGCTCTGATAGCAATTAGGAGAACGCTACACAAATCCATCTGACATAAGTTATCTTTTTGTGCCAGGTTTTTGCCATGTAATATTTCCAGCTGCATTCTGTTTTGAAATGCTACTACCGCTTACAGAAATGTAAAACAAACCTGTCATGTACCCTTTTTCACTGTACCAAACACACAAAAAGTATAAAAAGTCTGAAAGCATTTTAAAGCATTTCTAATTCGCTTTGCCGACAAGAAGCTAAAAGAGTTTTCCAGATCAGCCCATGAATCGAGCATCAATATAAAATGCAGATGGCAGTGCCCTTTGGGTGTGCATCCACACCAGCCAACTTTGCCGGCAGAGCAGTCCTTCCGCTGAGTATTTTGTGGCCTGTGGCACTGCTGTGAGATTGCTTCAACTGATTGATTCAGCTCGTTCCTAGAGTTACACATGAGAAATGGTGACAGCAGCAAAAAACACGTGCAGGGACAGGAGCAGGAAAAGACAGGAGCCAGATGGTGAGCCTTGGTATAAGAGTAAGTTTAGCCCAGCGATCTCAGCAGGGGCAACTGTGGCAAAATGGGATTTGTCAGAAATCCCTTTAGATCCCCCGTACGGCCAGTGTGAGTGCCTTCAGGACAGAGAAACGCTAATGTCATCTGCACAACCTAGGTGGCACTCAATGTACTTGACTGCATTTCTGCCCTTCAGGGTTGTTTTAAAAGGACTCTCAGGGATTTCTCTGTGTATAAACCCCTCACAACTCACCTGCCATATTTAAGGCTGTGCTTTGAAGCAGCTACTCAAAACAAATAATACCCTACTGTGTGAGTAGCCCTGTTCTAAGCGACGAGACCATACATAAGGTGAAGTAGATCACTGTGATTAAAGCATTGCAGCACTTTTTGCTTAATCAGCAATTCACAGTCCCTTTCTGGGTATACAGTACCATGGCTACTCTTAACTACAGAGTGAGATAGTTTTCCTCCCAACAGCTCCGTTACTTCTGGTTCCCCTTTATTCCCCTCACTCACACGCTTTCATATTATTTCTGTTTTCACAAAGCTCAACTTGGCTACAATACTAACTTCTGTTCTTATTCCAGTATTCTGGGGTGTCATATGATTTTTTTGTTTTGTTTTTCAAGATGGGAACAAAGTCAACTCATATCAATTCCAGCCACCACAAACAGAGGAAAATGCTTACAGTCAGGAGCCACAGGGAAAAAAAAACCCTCAAGGTGCTTGAAAAGCTATATAGACAGGATATATATGCTGTGCCCTATCCCTGCTGAAATCTTTGATTGTTTAGGCAGCAGTCTATGTCAAAATCCATTCCAATAATGCCCTAACTGGCTCAGCAGCCTCCTCTCATTTAGTAGATTCAATCATTTCTTGCTGATGGCAGGCAGAAATCACAACTAAAAGATGCCATTTACAGTACATTTCTCCCATGACTATAATGTTTTATCACTTACAATCTTTTGGACAAGATTCCACATCTTGCTCAATGTGTCATGAAAAGGGAAAACAAACATGAGGCAGCAGCAGCTTTGTCACATCTTTACTGAACTCATTAATCAATGTTTGTACTGTGAGTGAACCAAAAACCAGGCAGGACAGCAAAGGCCCAGAATGCGCCTGCAGCCTTGGGGCTTTCCCCCCCAGCAACGTAAATAATTTGCCTGTATTTCATACTGCTAGAAGTCACATCTATTATTCAGTTATTCAAAATACTTCAGTATAATTCATATTTTATAAGCCCAGAGTAAGACTGAGTTAATTGGTTTGTGTCAGATTATGAGTGTAATCCAGGAACTCCAAGCAGTCAGGTCAGATTAACCGTACTTCATTCCTTTCTCGGAAAAATTCATTACACTGAAAGGTCCTGATCCTGTACAGTTAAGTAGTGTGGGAAAACTGTCATTATATCATAAAAGAGCACTTTTAAACAATAAAACCAATTCAATCTTTGTTGCAGTAGGAAATACATCTAATCAAAAGTAATTCAAGATGTTTCACATCTCTTTCTAAAAAAAAAAAAAAAAAAAAAAAAANAACTCACAAAACAAAAAACAGCCAACCAATCTAAAAAATATCCTAAAAAATATTTGGAAGACATTCACTTATAACAGAAAGCATTCATTTTCAGAGTGCTTTGGGGCTATATATATTTCTGGCTGGATAAGTAGATTATTTGAACTAATTTTCTTTCCCAGCACATTCTGTACGCTAAATTAAGGAGGAGGGAGACCTGGTGGGGTTCTTCAGTAAGAAGCATTCATTCAAGGAACGCCCTCTGATGTTTTTATGGCAACATCAGCTAATGACTATTCATTACATTAAGTGAACATCTTTACAACTTGCTCCCCAGGTCTGCTGAAAAGAGCAACAACAAAGCCACTAGGAAGAGTCAGAAAACGATGCAAGTATACCCCCTCTGGAAATCCCCGAATGATGTAGTCTTCCCAGATGGTCTCCCTATTTCTCAAGGGGAAAGGCCCCGGTTGTTAGAGGTGTTGAACACCTATAATTCAGTCAATCAATTCTCTGCTGCAGGCTCGAAACTGAGAACTGATTTTGTAAAAACTATTAAAACCCCCTAATACTCACTTTGGAAAGATTTCTTCTCTTGTTACCATGTCATATCTTCAATTTCCATGACAAAAATGCATACAAGACATAAAGGACACAATTATTTAGGGCCCATCTTCCAAGGACACTACCTGGCAATAAACCACATAGCTGGATATTGCTTATTCATTGAGTGTGCACAGTGACTTGAGTTGGCTACGTTCAACCTCCCTGTTCCAACTTCACCTCAGCTCTGCTTTGCCCTTTTTGCAGCTGATTTCTCTCATACCTATTATACTGCCTACATCCTTCGTGCTGGGGTTGTAGCAGCCAAAAGGGGGGTGTTTTAAAGGAATCGTCTTCAACCTTTTCGTGCATAAAAGAAATGAGAACCCCCTATTCACCCCGCATAAAAACTATGAGTACTTGTTCTGTGAGGGACTGGAAAGACATTGAAAACTCAACAAGAAAGTATCAGATTCCCATTACATTATTCAAGCTCACATGTAGATAAGTAATTAAATTCAAAATAGCAATTATGGTCATCAGTTTTTCTACTCACATCTAAGGCAAAACCTACTGGATCACAGGTGATTCTCAATACCCCTAACCTCTTAGCCTGACTCAACAACTAATTCTATTTGTTCACACCATCAAAAGTCACAGGGAATGCTACTTACTACTATTCATCAATTGCATCTGAATTCTTATCATCTTCATAGATCAGGTAAATAAGTGACAAAAACTCAAAAGCTGATGGTCATGAAATGACAGCCATTTCTGAAGAGTATCTTCCAGCATAATTTATATTGCCAATCAGCATAAATGAAGTAAAGACCGAATGCTTGAGATACAGCCACTGTTCTCAGCTGGGAAACAAAACGCATATCTTCTCATCTTTACATTTTGGTGATGCCAGATGAAAAGGGACATACGCCCAGTAATAGCTAACTACACACCCTGTATTTGCTGCAAGCAAATAATTGGCCTGCAGATGCAACACACAAAAATCAGTAAGTACACCTGTAGGGATTCTGTAATTTACCCCACTGTGAGACAGGGAGTACAGGGCAACTGGTTAGCCAGAGAGGGTATGATTACCCAGCATGAAAAGGAATTTAATGACCTTGCAATGCCCTCTTTTTGATAGCCACTTGCTCTGTGTGATCAAAAGTACAAGGCTGAATACCACACCATAGAGTTAATAAACAGTTTCTCCAGGAAATCTCTTTCCGAGCACCAAGAGACTACAGATTTCTACAAATACAGTTGACCTTTACATAGCACTTAATTCCCAGGTGGTACCCGAAAATGACAGACCCATCTGTAAAGTCATTCTTTCATCAAATTAAATGTTTGACAGCATCCAGCGGTTTTAACTTTCATCTAGGCAGAGATAGAGTAACTTGCCCCGATTTCCACAGTCTGAAATTTGAAGGTGAACACACTGATTAATTATCTCTTTTCTTAAACCATTGCCATTTTTAAGATAGAGCTTCAGCTATCTAGTGGGGAATATGTCTATAAAGTAAGGATTAAAAACAACCTCAGAATTGAGTAGATGCTTTATTCAAGATCAAAAGATAGGCAGGTGTCAAAATTTATCTTCGATAACACACCATCCATCAGCTTTGAGCCTCTTCCTAAAGTTTGTATTTTTCTTCCCACTGCTAGAGTAATGACGTTTTGCACAACACATCATGCTACACTTTATATTCTCCTATAGAAGCAATTTTCTTTCTTGTTTTTAAGTCGGTATTCATGCTTAACCTAAGCTTTGCATTTTTGATAAAGTAAATCATATAAAAGATACACAATTGGCAAAAACACATTCTATCCTATTTTAAACTCCCTGGTGATTACTGGCAAAAGGCAGCACATACCCCATTAAGAAGTGTTATGCTTCTGTATACAAACTTTACTCCTAATAGCTTGTTCTTTCAGAATAAGATTACCTCATTAGCATGGTGGAATGAGTTTGGGTAAATGAATGGTACCTGTACTGTCAGTAAAGCTGAAATACTATTACATACATATTTCTCTGGGGAGATTCAAGTAAGATTTAAATCAATTCACAGCACATTTTTTATGATATAAGAAGGGGGAAGAAAACTGGTACATCTGGTGTGAGCTGACCTCCCCTTGGGACACAAAACTATTGATCCTGTTTTTTCCCAGCATCTGTTACATGTCATGGTAAATGCAATTAAATATGTGGTATGCTGTAATTCTCATTTGTCTTGCTTTCCTGAAGCAGAAAGCATCTTTCCAAATTCTAATATTTACCCCTTATAACATCTGCCCCCACTGTCAAGTAATAACAGCTGGACTTCCCTAATCAGGAGGAAAGTTCACTTTACATTCCCTTCTGAACTCAGACCTCTGATGTTTCTCTAATGAAGACATGACAAACTCTTCTTCATCATCTGGTTTCTTTATCATCTATAGGGCACTGACCTGCTCAACACTCACATTCACAGGTGCTAAATGAACAAGCTCTAATTAAACCATTTACTACACATGTAAGATCACAGAGTAATTTAAATAAAGTATTTTAACACAGAGAAAAAGCTGATGTTAGTATGCTGAAAGAATACCTGCATTCCCTTACATTGCTTATGATGCCTTACCATAGTTTTAAAATAGACTTGGTATCACAAGTCCAAAGGATTTTAAATGCAAACTTTGTTTCACTAACCAAGGACATGTGCATTATACATACAATACTTGGTCTTTTATCTGTATTCCAAACAGAGATCATGCTCCAGATAACTTCTTCATTATTAGCCAACAATACTCACACAGAGCTTCCTACTTTTATACACAGGCGAGACCCGTGCTGCATACCCATGGCATTCAGAGACCATAGCCTCCTTTTAATCATGCAAGACACCACACACTTCGTAATATGTGGTAGGCATCCAGTCCTGAATGGACTGAAAAATCAACCTATACCATTCCTATACTAGCCACTTCACCACCAGTAAGTCTTTTATTAAATTTTCTGAATTTTTCTTTTTTTGCTGTGCAATTTTGAAGTAATTCACATAACTGTAGAAAATCAAGTCAGTAGGAGGAAGTTTTAAAAGGATCAGAATTTGGCCAGGTTTTGAAAGAGTTGTTAGTCATTGTGAAGAACCAGAGTTTAGAAGAGTCTGACTGCTTGTTTTCAAATTCAAAAGAACACAGCGTTTTTGTCTATGTAACACACGTCACTTGCAGGAGGGTTTTAGCAAAATCTTCATTGAATTTTGACTGCAGTAATTACAAATCTTGCTTTTACAGGTGACCTGCTTAAGATTCATCACTAATAAAACTCCAAACAACTCCTCTCACAAATTCCCGTCCTCAAAAACTTCTTTACAGAAGGCCTATCAGTTGGTGCCACCACGCACAAGCTGAAAAGCAAACTCCACACCACCAAACCAAGCCACCTCACCTCTGACTTTCAGCAGGAACCTCAGTTTGCATTTCTATGAGCACTGGAACAAAGACGTAAAAGACTGGCCACATCGGTGGCATAAGGAATCTTCCAGAATACACTGACCTGCTCTGGGGCAGACTCTGAGTAAAACACCATAATTTTCTCTTAGCAAGAGCCATTATTCACAACAGCTTTGTTCAACTTTAGGATGAACTTTCAGAGAGATTTACCTACAGTAAAAATCTGAAGGTTGAAAGCAGCCAGACTTCAACATAAAAATTCCAGTTTCCAAACATGCTAAATTTTAAGATGCACTCTTCCTTCATATTTCAACAGAACCTCTGATAGATTTAATAAAACTCAGATTTCTGAATGAGTGCTCATGAAGTAGAGCACCACACAGCAGGAATAAAGCTCTGACAATGAGTGATCTGTAAGGTAAAAACTGTCAGATTTTGCAGGTTTTTACTAATCTTCAGCCTAAATTACTTTATTAGTCAGAGTTACAGAGAGATTAATATGGCCTTAGAGCCCTACAGCCAACTTAATTTGGTACTGCCGCCTGTACAGGCTAGTCAAATGTTTTTGTGTAGTTCTTTTCCCATCCCTCTCTCAGATGCTCAGACCTATGGGAACCTGACCAGGATTACAACCTCTATCAATCCAAAGTGCAGAAGGCCTTTGCATTTCTTTTGGCAGCCATTAAAGTCAGACCTCATAATTTGAGAAAATGTCTCCACTGCCCTAATTAAGGCTTGCCCCATCTCCCATTCTTTTTGGTACAAGGCAAAAAAGAAGTGAGGTAAAGCCTTCTCCAGAAGAAGTAATTTGCGAGTAAACAATTTTGGCACAAGGGCAGCTGATTTTATCCATCTGACTAGTTCAGTGCAGTAACTCTACCTTTAATACATGTGCTATAACTAATTTTCTCATACAAAGAGCTATCCCTCCTTCCTCTCTGCTTTTGCAGGGAAAAGGTTTGGGAACTTGGCACATTTGAAGCACACATTGGAACAACTTCTTGGCAGTTACACAGCTTTTGAGATCCAATTTGAACATGATGGAGGAGTAGTCCCTGACCCAGGAAAGCACTTAAATGTATGCTTTACTTTATGGTAGCAACCCCAGTAGTTCAGTTTTAGTGAGCTAATGCTTTACTACTAAAACCCATCTAGTTCTGAGTATGCAAAAATACAAGGTGCCTTCACGAATCTGGGTTTTGCTCTGCGAGGGTTTGGGGAGTTTTTCCCTTTGCTGATTTCACAACTCAAACAGTAGAGGAACAACTTTGCCTCTTGACTGAAGATGACTGTCAACTTTGCAAATAGAAATACGCAATTTTCTCTTTGCTGCTTAAAAGTAGTTTTTGAAAGACTGGGAAAAGTTGGTTCGGTATGAAACATTAAGGCTTTATTCTCAATCACCAACTTGAGTTTTTGACAGGAGAGTGAAAGGGTAGACTAGCAGCCCCAAAAGCTATCTGTGTGATAAACAAGTGGGAAACTCCTCAGGACAGCTGACTTTCTGTTTAAGTGGAAACACAGGCTTGACTGTAAACTCTGGGGATCCCGATCAAAGCAGGTCACCCGCCTTTGCAAAACAGACCATCTGATCTCCATTTTATATCAACGATAGATGAACTGACGAACTAGCCACAAGTCTGACATAATGAAGGCAAAAAGCTTTCAGCCTACAATAAACTTACCTTGAGGCTACAAGAATGTCGTCTTTGAATGTTTTCTGGCATTACTTGATCTGTCTCACCCAATTAATACTAATACACTACCCAGCTAATACAAGTACTTCAAGGATTTGTTGCCCATCATCATGATGGTAATGAAGCATTCAGCACAACGTACGAGTCATACAGTGGTTTTGTTCTGTTTTAAAAAAAATGTATTTGGTGAAGTAAAATTACAGTATTACGCTGCAATACACTTTTATTAAGTGGAGGTTTATAAATTCTTCTCCAGCATCCTGCAGCTCAAGGCTTCTTAAAGCTGTTATTTAAAAGTCTCCAAAATTCACCTGCCATTCACTCTCAATGCCTTTTCTTTTTTAGGGAACTCAGCTTTAGGTTCACACACACAACTACGTATACATAAAGAGATATACCTATAAATAAGTATGGTTTATAATACCCAGTATTTCTATCAGCACTATCACAAGTTAAATGTTCTGAACAGTTTCATTCTTGAAAGAAAGAGATCCATATTTCTTCTGTATGAGAGAATGTGAGATTTTCAAATTTCTTCCAGAAATGTGCATGAGCTGGCAGTCCTAGCTACATCGGCATGAAGGTTCATTTACCTTGACGAAAACCAGGGTAAGGGAATCTAAGCAGAGCCTCCATACACTTCCAGGGCTAAATAGCTCCTCTAAAGCTTTTATCTACACTGAACTCCCACCGGGAGTGTCAACATACCTTGATCTCTTTGTACTCTATTCCCCATCTATAAAATGGGGATATTAGTCAATGCCAAAAAGGAGCTCTGTAATATATTAAATAGTGTCAGGTTCTTCAATCACATGAACCACAAATTCCTAAGTACCACTGCACAAATAAGCTCGCTTCTGATTCCAGTACAAAATGTTTTGGGCTTAAATGCAGTATTATACTTTAGCATCTATTTTTAAAACACAAAACCTATCTCTTTTGCAGAATCTGAACAAAAATAATCTCCTGAGATAGCTGCAATCTCGGTATAGTAATTACTGCATCTTTTAATACACTGATTTTAAAAGACACATTTACTGAGAAAGAAACTATCTGATTACCTGTGTTTGGCAATACCAAAAACTAAAAAATAGTAATAAGAAGTCTACAAATGCATTTTATGGGTGGAGAGCAACATATTCCATAAAAATTGATCTTATTATTTTGCATATCTCTAGACATTATTGGATCCCCCTCTGTCACAAATGCTCTTACTGCCAGTTAACCTTCAATTTTAACAGGCAGCCCATGCCTGACATTTAATTAGTGACCCAATTAAATCTTTTGCTGTTCTCAGCTTATTTTGTCATTTAGAAGCAAAAGAAAGAAATCAAGATAGGCTTGCATGAGGAAGAAATTACAACTGCCTTTATTAGCTGTTAGAATAGTCATTCCGGCAGTATAATGAGATAAGGACGTTGACCATTTCCTTAATACTGGGATATTTGTCTTAGATCCTCAAAACCATTCCCAGAGATTCTTTCAGTAGTTTTATGGGAATGAGGCACTGGTAAAAAAAGAAGTATCATGTACTGGCTATACTGACATTAAGAATACTAACACGTGGTCACACCCACCAAGCTACGATAGAAAGATGTCCATGGGGACAGTTGGCTGTCATGAATGGATAATGAGTACCTAAACACTGATCTGTAGAGTTCTGCATCCTCTCTTCAGTTTTATTTTACTCACCCTACAACGATTTCACCGTTGGCTAGTTATACACTGTGAAGTCGTCGTGGCATCTGCCTAAGGTGGTTTTGTTATGTTTACACAGCACAGTTAACTACTAATCCTGCATATCTGTCATGGTATTAAGCTCCTTTCCCTCTTCCCAGCCCAAAAGAGGAAGGTTTTTGTCCAGCTGTTCCCTTTTTAGATACCTTTTCCCTGGTGTTTTGTTTCTGGAAAGATGCTCTCATAGAGGAAAAGTTCTCTGAAAGTTACAGCTTTTACTGAGAAGTCATTAGGAAAGCAGCGGTGCAATATCCGTGCTAGCAGCAGTGTCCCTAGCTGGCTGCCTGCCGCCTGCCTGAATGCGCTCCTGTGGCAGTCTTGGGAATTACTCCATGCAAATGAACAAATTGAAGCCTAATCCCATGAAATCTCTCCAATTGTTACTGTTCTTGTATCTTCCTTCATCGGGATCCCATCATATATGCCTGACGTTACAGCAGTACCACCGGCTCAGCCCAGAATGCAGCAGATACCAAAGATCTCCAAGAACTGAACCCCTCTGCATCATCAGGCTAATGGAGGCAAACTGAACTCCCCTAAGTTCACTTACAAAATCCAACAGGCCACATTGCACAATTGTACTCTTAGCGCTTATTAAGTGTGTTCATATGAGAGTTAAAGCACAGCAGCTAATGTTCTGTTAAATCCCACCTTGAATTACTGCACACCACCATCCCACGCAGACGAACCCAATTAAGGGCAACGGAAATCAACCGTTCCTCTCTTGCTAGTGGGGATCTGGGATCTGAGACTGATGTTCATCTTTAGCAGGGAGGGAATATCAAGGCAGGAAATCTTTGTACCAAAACCCACTAACTTCAGGTTTTATTTATGCCATTGCGTTTATTTAAAAATCAAAGAGATTTTTCTTTTTTTTTTTTTTTAATAATTACTTATGGAATTGTTGAGGCAACAGCCAGAAATGTCATCAGTAAAAGTCTGTGCTAAGAGTGTCTTATTAGAAGATCTGTTTATAGATTTTTGAAGTTTATTCATCTTTCTTTAAATCAATTTGAAAGTGACTAGCGGCACATAATTTTCTATTTTTACTAATGACAACTAAAGACCAATATTAGGATGAGACAGTTATAAATAAAGCTTGTTGAGCAGCATGTTGTCATTATTTTATAAAGCTTAAGTTGTGCCAAGTTAACAGACGGAACTTAGAGCAATTGTGGAAAATTCAGATTTTGTTAACCCTTGCTGTGCTAGTAGCTGAAGACCATTGCTATTTCATTTAAAAAAAATGCTGTGCTACATCTGTATTTACATCATCTTTGATGGTAGTCAAGGAGTTAACAAACATCTGGAACGAGCCTTTTTAAAGATTGTGAACACATCCAAACTACTTTTATCTTGGAAGTGATTCGGTGCATCTGATCTACTGTAGTATAAAACTGGAGAAGCTGTCACACACAGTAACCGAACGGTTCGAAGGGAAAAACATTTCCAGCTGTAACATAACAGTTTCCGTATAACTCGGAATACATTTAGTAAATGATATTTTTCATGAGAAAGGGGCTAAGTTGTATCACAGAACTGAAGGACAGCAAATGAACATACACTAAAACTAGGATTTTAAATTTATTATTGAGGATTTGACAACTGGATTTTCTGAATTATGAGCTCCATCCTCCAATTACTGAACTAACTCTTGTTCTGTTCTGTATTATGTGCAGTAATAATTTTTTGGGTTTGAGTGGAAGAGTTTTGTTCCATTAATTTTTCTGTTGCCAACAGCACCTATACTTAATATGCTTTGGACAGGTACCAACAGGCAACTAGTTAGATGACGGTAAATTCGCAAACCTACACAAGTTAATAAGATCTGACAGAAGAACAAGGGGTCCAGCACTGAAACAAGTTGTATGATGCAGAAACACATCTGTAGACTCACAGTGCTGGAGATCCCTTGAATCACAGCCTAGTGAAGTTCTGGCTGTCAAACTTGCATGTGCAGCTGAGTTGCAAAACCATTAAATGACACTGGAGTAGAAGATGGTCCTGCCACTTAGGGTTGGAGTAGTATATGTGAAAAAAATAATGCATAGTTTTGTTACTAAAGGCACTCTCGTAATATTCCTTAAGACTAATCACTGTATTTTCTCTCATTCTTTATCCTTATTATATGCCAAATTATTCCATTATTTATCACTTTTTCCTTCTTTCTACAGATCTCCTCCCCTTGATTTGCCACATTCTTTCTTTTTGTTGTTCCTTCCTCCCCTTTCAATCCCTGCTTGTCTGCATGTTCAGAAATTCTTATTGTTCCTTTGTTCTCATCATTTAGTCTCTCACATCTGCACAGTGACATACATCTGCCAGTCCCAGTCCTGCCCCTTGCACAAGTGTTGCCATCCAAATTTTCCTCCCTTTCTCAGATACTTCCTGCAGACTAAGAGGGGTCACTTATAACTCCAACTCTCAGAGGAAAGATGTCTTCAGTTCAAAACTAAAGGTATCTATTATCTGAGCTTAAAAATTTGCTTCTTAGCTATCAGCAGCAGCACGCTCCCTGCCTGCACACAGCCCAGCTGACAAACAACAACATTGCTCGTTTTTCTGAAGCTAGCAGGGTCCGTACTGAGCCCCGACGTACACCCTTCCAAACTCTACTTCCAGAACCCAGAAAATATAGTCACTGATTTCCTGGAACTTTACTTCATCCTCCTCTTCCTTACTGCAAGACTACTTCCTCTCTCCCTGAAGAGGGATCGGGGTCAGGCTGTCAGTCCACACATGCTGGGAAATCGGCAACCACACACATTTATGCATTAATTGTTTCTGGAACTTTGCTCAGGTAATCAGGCTCAGGGGAAGCTACGAAAAAACAACGTGGCATCTGCCATATCCAGACAACATCCTTCTTTGGCTGACATGTAAGACAAGCTGCTAAGTCCACTGGAGCAAGAAAAAAAGATCTTGAGCAGGTTTTGGCCCCTGCCCTCTAATAATTAAAGTCACTGTACAGCTTCCCATTTGCCTTCCACAATTAATAAGAAAAGCAGTATAATTTCTTTGTTCACAGGCTGCAAGACGCACAGAGAGCAAACAGTAACTCCAGCTTACCCGAAAGCAGCATTTTTACCCTTTATTCCTCACTCCAGGTATTAGCTATTCTTTTAAAAAGGAGCTCTTTGCGCTCTGCAGACACAGAATTGAGGTTCCAATGCACTGGAGGCTGGCACAGCAAAGAGATGGCCTTCCCACCGGCAGGCCAACACTGCAAAGAGCAGTATATCTGCCTACGTGGTTCAGAGACTCTTCAGTGTTTTAATTTTAAATAAAAGAATAAAAGAGTCCACACTTTTGTTCCAAATGTCTTCTCAATAATGAAATTTATTTTAAAGATTATTTGTTTTCATGTCATTCTGTAACAACAAAATGTAATTTTTAATCGAAGCATGAAATTAAATTTCCCTGACAAATGAAAGAAAAAGAAATAGTTAATCTCCTTTTAAAATGTTCCCTTTTCTGATTGCCCTGATTTCTAAATGGTGCTCGTACCACAAATGCACTCCAATATTTGAATTCAGGCACAAACCCCACTCTCTCCCCTCCCAGGAACCAGCTGGCTAACAGGGCCTGGAGCGCTCAATCACACCACTCCCTTTTACAGCCTTGAAAAGCATTTCTCCCCCAGATAGCAGTCGCCAGGTCACTCCCTTTTCTTCCTAATTATCCTGAAGATACCAGCACTAAACTGAGGTGTTTCTAATGCTAAAGATCCATTTGCTACTGAGTAGGCTTCCTCCTCAAAGTTATAATCTGCCAGGATAACAAAACAATTGTTGAGGAATCAATAATGCTGTCACAAGTAGACAACTTTAACTACATTTGGAACAAATTTACAGGTACTGAGGAACATAAAATTAAATGCAGAAAGCCTAAAAGAAAGGACAGAAATTAAAGTAAATGAATATCCAACATGAAATGGAATGGACACAAGATTTACCCAGCACATGCCAACACTGCAGTTCTTTAGGTCAATTTTGCACCTATATACTATTCACACCATTAAAATGGAAAACCAGGCAAGATAAAAATGAGGAAAATTAATCTGGATTAAAAAACCAAACCCACAATGAATTGAAGGATTTGCATTAAAATAGCATTTTCTAAGCACTTGCTTGTAAGGATTGATCAAAAAAATATACCGCTTTAAGGCAGGCAGTGCCAGAAAATACTGACTGTTAGTCCCTTTTGGGAAACAGTTGATATATAACTTGTCAGATGTCACAATCAATAAGATATCTTTTATTTTAACATGTTACACACTGGTGTTTACAAATCTAATCTTTTGCTGTCTCTTTGGAAAAAGACTCAGAGATAGCATTACACTGTAATGCAGAAACTGGTATAAACTCGGTCTTCTGATCCAGCTGAAATGAAAACATTGGCAAAAACATCCTTTAAAAAAAATAGCAATGCACAAGTCCACCCACAAAATAAATACTCTAATGTCTTATTGTCTTTGAGAGGAAGAGAAAGTCTGCATATATAAAGCTAATGAAAGGATTGCTCAATTTATCCGAGCAGAAGTGCTTTTAAAACCTTGATAGAACGTGCAGATACTCATTAAACATTGCAAGTAGCTCCCAGGCAAATGGGCATAACTTTCTCCCATGGGAATAGGCAGCAGATGATCAAAGACAAGCAATGAAGAATAAAACTGGCTAATATGACAGTCAAGGCTGGAAGGATTTGCTGAGATAAGAAATGGTTCTCATCGCTCTGGCAAGTGTATTGTTGTCAGACGTTTAGCACTTTCCATTTACAGAGAGTTTCACTGCTCTTTTTTATTTCAAAAATTAGCATATCAGAAGATGAAGCCTGGAGCTTTGTGTTTTTTGCTTATTAGCTAATCAAAAGCATGTGTTTCTATACCTTTTGATTTAGAGTACAAAGAAAAAAATGAAGAAAATAATTCTATCCATCTTTCAATTTTCTTGCTTCCCTGAAAATACTTACTGGCTACCTTGGCTGAAGAAACGACATAAATCCTGCTCAGGTAATCAGAGAATGCATAATCGTGAGCACTAGATGAATGTCACTTCACAGCTAATGTTACACAATCAATTTGTGATAACTTTTTCAATACAGCCATAAATTGTAAGAACAATTTCCTCAGAATTTCCAAAATCTTCAGGTTTAAATTCTGAAAGCCTATATAAAGCTAAATTCAGCATTAGATATCATCTTGAAAAATAAAAATAGGCTGACCATATTTAAAGGTCATGAGTATCTTCATGGAAAGCATCAAGATGTGATTATTTTTATTGTGCAAAGAAAATAATCTGTAATAGTTAGAAGCTTTTTAAGGGGAGTGATTTCACCAAACCCAAAAAAGTTTATGTACCAAGAAACAAAAATAAGGAATCTGAGTAAGAAATGTGTCAGATAATTAACAACTGTTTAAATATATGTCACCAACTGCCTCATAACTCACAATCAAGAAAGAAGGCTATTTATATACAGAAAAAAACCCTGGCATACGGAAGAGAGAAAACAGCCTCCCATGAATAAACAGGCACACATACTCAGAATGGCTTAAACAGGGGAAAAGAGGGGTGGCCATTAAAAACACGGAGAGAAAAAAAAAAAAGATTCAGCCTATGAGTATGTACAGGCCCTGCATCAACCTGCAATGTAAACATGCGTGGACATATGCATATAAATAAATTCTATTACTTTTGTTACATGATATATCAGTAAGGCACTTAACAGAGGTGATGATGCACTGCAGGTAGGAATCAAAGGAAAAGTAAGAGGAAAAAGAAGAAATGGGCAATTATTGGGGATATGAGTAATAAAAGGGTTTTTTAAAAAACCATGCTAGGAACAAAACGAGTCACAGCAATTTTGCTTGTTGATTAGCAAATGAAAATGATTTGTTGACAATATGGATGTAAAAGGGTATGAGCATTCAATAAATTTCTCTCTTCTGTATGTGGAAAATAAGGCAGCAGATAAAGTCATACCATTTAGTGATGATGACATTTATCTTTCATTCTAAAAGCAACCAACGGTGATGTTAAAGAGAAGCTTCTAAAATTGGACATTTTTAAAGCAGCAGGGCTGCATAAGCTCAGGCCAACACCTTCAAAGAATGTTTGTCAGGGAACAATTTTTACCATCCACATCAATTTTGAGCAACTCTTTGAACAGTAAGGAAATTCAGAGGTTCAGAAGAAAGTAAACATGATAAGATAGCAAAAAGAGTACTTAGTGATGTAAGTACGTAGAGATCTGCCACCTGAAATCAGTCCTGGGCAAAATTATGGAACAAGCAAAGCCAATTTGAGTAAGTAATTAAAGAAAGACTATATCAATCAAAAGTGTTTATGGTCTTGCCAATCTAACTAAAGATATGAACTTATGACATGACACACTATAGGGTTAACGAACTTAAAGGTGCTGAGATGATAAAATTCCCTGAGGTATACAATTTGGTGTTGCGTAATATTTTGTTTAAGAAATAAGAACACCACAAATTTAATGTAATACACTAAATATATGAAAGATCAGCTAACTTACAGGTTTTAAAATTGAATTGGATGTTTTCCAAGCAGAGGCTAAAAAGGACCAAATCTCTACCCAAAGAATAAAGACCATATTTAAGGAGTAAGGACTTTATCCTAGAAAGCAGCAAGTGAAAAGGATGTGCTAGTCAGGATGACTAAGGGTGCTGGGCAGCCACCTGATGCCACTGCAACATCATCTTCAAAAACTTGTAACAATTGTGCCCGTGCCCAAGGAGGAAGAGGAGGAAGATAGGAGAAACTACAGGCCAGTCAGCCTCACCTCATTTCCTGGGGAAATCATGGAGCAAATCCTCCCAAAGCCACCGCTGAGCACATGAAGGACAAGAAGGGAACTGGAGAAACCATCAGAGATGCAGCAAAGGGCAAATCCTGCCTGACAAACCTGGTTGCTTTCTGTGATTCAGAGCACAAAGGAGGACTAGCAGCTATTGGTGACCTTCATTTCAGCGAAGCTTTCATCACTGTCAGTCACAATAGTATCCTGTAGACGAATTCTTGTGACATGGTTTGGATAAGTGGTCTAGAACATCGGATTTTGATCCTTAGAGAGATGCAAAACTCAACTGACACGACTCAGAGCAGAGCTTTGAGCAGGGAACTTGGACAGGGTATCTCCAGAGCTCCTCTCCATTCTGAATTACTCTTTGATTCTGTCTCTATAATCAATTAAACATGAGCTCCTAATACAACACTACAGAGTCTTTAACCTTGCACATTAAAGAAAGTGGATACAAAAAGAAGTCAGAGAAATTCAGGCTGGAATTAGGGTGCAAAAGTTAGCAGCAATGTAACTGGAACTTTAGTGACCTTACAAAACAGGGATGGATTTTCTAAGATGTATTCCAGTTCAAAATTAAGATATTAAAGTCAGGGTACTTCAGTATCTTTTCTCTTCCAGAAGGCCAATGAGTTCATCACAATCCTCTTCTCCAGCCTTATAATCTATTCATATCTGACAAGAAAACAAGATTGTTTTTTTCCCCCTTCTAATTCTTAGGGGAATTATACTCTATTATCCCAGTGATGGAAGGAAGAAATAATAAGGGAAGGTGAAACAACTGCAGCGCAAATAAACCAAGAGTAATGTTGCAGCATTCAAAATCCAAACACTGAAAGTAGTCCCGGCAGAACATTAAATCACTGCTCCAGGATGCCATCAGAAGTATAAAGCCGGGTAAACTATTAGGAACTCCACAATTGCAAGTATCACTTGGGGAAAAATTCTGACAAAGAGAAGTGATAGACACATCATGTTGTGAATATACAGCATTACTTCTTTAATGTTTATATGCCCACAGTGTTTCGAAAACAAATGCTTTGTGCATAAAGAGACATAATAAAAATTCTTGCTACTTCACAGGATCTCGTTTTTTGTGAAAATATTTTTCCCTATAAACATGTGATGTACACATTTGCTAGAGCTAAAAAAGTCAGAAACTTTAAAAAAATTAAAAAAAGTCACTGGTACTGAGACCTGCAAAACACAGCTAATGTAGTCGGGGAGTAAAATGTTGCCTGTTACATTTCTATACACCTGAAATTAAAAGATTTACAGGATTCTTTTTGTAACCTTCTCCATTGAAAACAGTATTTTGAAAATTTTATTTTTAATTGTGTAACATCTATGATGTTATTCAATGCACTGAAGTCCATGGATGCAATTTTCAAAATACAATTAATTATGATTGGTCATAGTTTTGCAGGCAATTTGAAGAAGTTAATTACACATTCAAAGTGCTCCTTTCTCTTTTCAAATTAAAAACAGAACTGACACCAACATTACTTAACAGCTTATATAACAAAATTATATCCTTTATTCATGCATAGGCTACATTTTTATATCACTGATTTTGCCCAGTGTTTAAGTTAGTTCCTGCGACCGAGAGTTCCATCGTAAGATTCTGTTGGGTTTTTTTTTCCAAGTAATAAAAGCAAAGCTCAATGGATTTAATGTATAAAACTCCAAGATATTGCCAGATTTTCAGAAAAAAGTGTCATGAAAGCTGATGCAGCTTCACCAGTTCACCCCTATTTGGATCTGCCCTCTTCCACACTCAAGTTAGGAAGGCACAGTTTCCACTTCAAATATAGTTAAAGACTCAACTGTCATTTACACTTATCTTTTATCCTCCCTCCGCTATCGGATCATCCTTTCATCTCTGACCACCCACACAGCCTGACGGTTTGGATTTCAATGGAACAGACATTCTGCACTGTCCACAATATATATAGCTTTTGCCATATGCACTCTCTTTTTAAGGACTTTCCTAATGTCACTTTCTGACAACAAGCCAAATGTTTCCCCTTCCATGGAGAAAAACAAAGAGGAGACAGGAGAAAAACAAAGCCCAAATCCCCTTCCTAAATAAAACGGAGATGATTTCCCTGTAACAAGTAGCAAATTGGCTAACTGAACAGTGAACCACAAACAAAGGTGGAAATGGTGGCCCAGAGATGTAAACATCTGAAACACCACAGAGAAAAACAGACATACAATTATGCTTCAGGTCCTCATGGGAGTATGTATGAGTACAGCTGATAACCACCCTCAAAACACACAGAACTTGATCCAAGCAGAGTTTTCCACAGAGTAACAGGGCCAAAATGGCAAGTTTAGAAACATATTTCCCTCTTTTTGGGCATTTGTTTTCTAGCATACTTGTAGGCCAGAAAAAACACCAAGCCACCAAAACAACAGAGAGGTAGAGAGCATCTTCTACGTGTCTGTCTCAGACTTTCCTAACAGAATGCAGAATAAACAACAGTTACTCTTTGGTTACAGTTACTAAACTAATGGGTTATTGGCCTAACGGTGGTTTTACAACATTCTGGTGTAAGGATATAAAACACTGCAAGAAAAGGTGCAGTAATAAAGGAGCTTGTAAATACATTAGGAGCAATAAATATGAAGAAAAGGAAAGGTCCTTTATTTATAAATACTAAAGTAACAGAAAAATGGAGACGACTGATGCATTCAATGCCTTTTTGCTTCGCTCTCTGCAAAAATGTTCCATTGTGATCAAACCGTTAACATAATTAATTTTCAAGAACAAAGAAAAGGGATGAAGAAACTGAGAAAGAATACATTTGAACATATTTAAGGAAAAGAATTGTCAGTGGAGCCTGATGGCATCACTCCAGAGAATCCAGGGAAATATCGACCATTCTCCTGAAGAATTCATGGATGATGAGAGAAATCCAAAAGGACAGGTAGGAGGGAAGGAAGGGGAAAAAAAATATCAAGAGAATGAGGATTTAGGAAATTACAGAGCAATAAAAGAAATTTGAAAGGTTCTAATCTTGAAAAAACACTTAACCATCCCTAAGCAAACATCTAGCGCATCACGAAATGCCTGAGGATGGCCAGCACGGAGCTGCTAAAAACAAATGCTGTCAAACCAACCTAGTTTCCTATAGTGGTCTACAGTGGGCTAAAGAGAAAGCATCGGATGGGATCTACCTTGACTTCAGTCATGCTCTTGACATATTCCACATGACAAGCTCTTAAGCAAACCGCAGAAATGTAGGTTAACATGAAACCACAACAGAACAGGCCATCTGAAAAACTGCTCTCAGGGACAATTACCAGTGATTTCCTGGCAAAACAAAAAACGTATCAAGACAGACATCAGTGGCTCTGTTCTGGGCTCTGATGCTTGATTGTTGATACCACCCATGATGGAATGAATACACATCTAAAAACGGGCAATAAAAAAAACTGAGAGGAAGGGTAATTACTTTGGAGGACGAAATTAGAAAACAAATCTTGCTGAATTGGAGAAGTTGTCTGAAATCGAAGACAAGCGAGAACCACTTCACCTACAATACATAGGTCATAAATGTAAATGGTTGGTGCCAGACTATGAAAACAAGATTTGAGGAATTTGTTTATTCATTTTTCCTGTTTCCTCAATGTGATGCAAAATTTGCCACAAAGGATTAAAAAAACATTATTCTAGGAATGCACTAACAGGAGTGTCATTTGTAATACCCCAGAGCAATTAGTGCACTGCTATCACTAGTCCAGCAATGATGAGGTCTCAAGTGGATTACAAAAAAGATAACAGCTGGCAAACTGGTAAGAGTCCAGAGAAGAACACAGAGGAAAGGTTTAAAAAAAATATGCTTTCAGAAAGGCTTAGAGAAATATACATGTGTGTGGGTATGTGCATTCAGCCTACAGAAAGATGGGTGAGGAACATGTTCCAGCAACACACTCCAACGTGGTTGAGTGGACAGTGATCATCAAATACTCCATGCCTCTGGTTTGGGGAAATGAACTCTCACCAGCTGAACTTGCAGCAACATAAATTTAAGGTACTAGATCAAACTATGTCACTGTACATTCAGTTAAGCATTGGAACAGAGCAACCAACAGGAACAGAGAAATCCCCATTATCGGAGGGTTGTTTCAAGATACAGGTTAGACATCTCCCAAAGACATAAGGATAACTCAGTACTGACTCAGATTCAAGAGGATTCACTAGACGCCTTTGGTGAGGGCCTTCACAGGCCTATCTCTGTGATCTGCCTTTACATTTGCTTATTGACGAGACACACGTGTTTCTGAATTGCCAGCCACTTTAATATCCACATTACTGAGTAACAACTATATTAGTCAGATAAACTTGAATCTAGCTTTAAGAACAGTTCAAACAGTCACCAAGAATCCCAATTCTTCACTTTTTTCTTCAGCTGAACTATATTTTGTTGCATGGCAGCTTGTATAAGCCTTCAATAACTCTGTAACGGTATTTGCACGCCCACCCACAATCAGATACACAACCATACAACACAGGAAGGTGCACACTTTAATGGGGTTCCTTTAGAGCAGCTCACTCTCCTGTGAAATGCCAAATCCCAAACCTGTCTGTTTTCCTGCCTCTTCAGACTGAAGGGAAACTCAGATCTGAATCTCACGATTAAGTGCCATTTCTGAAGACTAACTAGGACTCACTGTTTACTAATACCGTTCTTTCTGCTTGAAGACCTGTTACAGACACAGCGGCTGGTATGTTCAAGCTTATTCCCTACTTCAATGGAACAAGCAAAAGCTCAACACCAACAAGGCTGATACAAAGCAGAAGTCTGAAAAGAAGATGTCGGGCTGTCAACATGAACATGTGGCACCTTCAGTAACTATTGGATGCTTTAATTTTTTCAGCTGGAGTCACAAGTTCAGCCAGCAAAACCTGCATACAAATCTTAGCCTGTCTACTAAGGGTGAGAGCCATTAACCGCCCGCTTGGCGAAAAAGCAGTAATACAAGTAATACAAAGCAATGGTTATATCTGCTTAAAACTTTCCAAAGGCTTTTTTTTTTTTTTAGGATTCTAGAACTAGGAAGCTAAAACGAGCATGTGTCTAAAGCAAGTACAGAAATAGGATCTTTCAACCAGTAATTTATATCATGCCAGTCTTCTGTAAGGGATATAAACAAAATATAAAGTGCTATTTTAGCATACATGCAGCCTTTAGGGTTTGTTTGTAAAACGTTGTGGATCAGATTTTCAGTATCAGATGGATAAGTTAGGCCAGGAAAAAAAAAAAAAAATAGAGTGCAAAGCAGACTTCACTGCACGTAGCTGTCCCTTCCAGGCACAAAGCGGATTCTGCCTCACACAGCGACCTGTCTTCAGTGTGTCATTCTCTGCTGCTCACAATTAGCGGGGCATCAGGCCAGAAAAACACGCTTTATCCCATCGCCTTTGTATTTTTATATATTTGGCTGGTGAATTTGAAAATATGCATGCTTAATTCTAAATGTATGCTGCCGTAGATAAATTGGCCAAAGAATAAAACACAAAATGAAAAAACAACACAAACGCCAGAAGTGCCAGAAAAGATGCACACTTACTTTACCTTTCAAAAAGAGCAATTGTAATTACCCTTTCCCTTGTTCTTCCTCCATGAAAAACTGTGTTTTAACAGATCTTAAACATCAAACAGCTGAGCCTCACAATAATTTGTGAGACAGGTAACTATCCCAATTCTTTTTATAGAAGCAAGTGGAGACATATCAAGGTCCAGGCTGTAAGCATTTACTCAGAGTCATCACATTGTTTCAGTACTAATTCTGTGAAATAGCTGCTCCTATATGGAAGTAGAGGTTCACAGGTGGGCTTTAAATGATTCTCTTAAGTTCACAGTGCAAATCATTATCAGAAATTCAATTTAATCACAGAAGATCCCGGGGGTGTTTTATATGCTCAGTCCATTACAGTAAGCTACCACTAGGAACAATGATAAAGTAATAAAGTGGCTCCTGAAAAACTTACTAAATGTACTTTTTGTATTACTGATACCCACAGAGATGACTGAGTTTTTCAAAGTCATCATGCCATTCTACAGATTGCTTTACACAGAAAGGGTCACAAATCCACTTCAGATCTTTAGCTTTGTGTCTGTAAACAATTTGAAGTGAAAAGTTTCTTTCTGGTAGTATGGTCATCTGGGACAGGGCTATATACAATGAGTGTCAGGTCTGCAGAAAGCGAACGATGAAGAAAACATCATGCGTGAGGGGCGCAAGCTGAAAATATAAGGTGAAAAGGCTGGTTCACAGAGACCACATTATGTTTGTACTCCATATGTAATCCATTTGGAAAACAGAGTAGGCTAAAGTAACGCCAAATTGCAGCAGATGTGGACAGACACAAGAGGAGACTTCTGGTCCAAAGAAAGTTCAGGCATAGTTCTGGTGCTCACATTTAGATGAGATGTAATGGTTCCTTCTGAGCCAGAAAGCCCTGGAGAGGCTGTATGTTCAAAACAGAAAGACCTGCTATATATACAAGTGATTGCTCCACATTTTCATAGCCTTCAGACATGCACGTGCCTAACGCTATCCCCAAACTTCATTGCTTCCACTGGGGAGGGGCAGCCTCCCTTCTCCTCTCTCTCTAGTTGCTTTCCTCATGTCTATCACCATCCTCACATTAATTTCAGCTAATTACACTCTGGCCTGCGTTCAAAACCAAGAACTTGGGTAACCAGGCAAGGTAAGGGTTCCTGAGAGCCACCTGAATTCCGCAGTACATATACATGTATCTTTTTCCACTAGGAAACCTGCTAGTTCTTTGGATGCAGCTCTTGGCAATTCTCTTTCCAACATTGCTGCACCTGAGAAAGGGACTTTCATCAGGCTGTGCTACACTACACAAATGAAAACAGCTGCCAACAGTTTACTCAATTTGCACATCTAACAAAAATATGGCTTCAAATAATTAGTTACAAAGTTATTTTAAAATTATCACTACAACTCATGCATACTATCATTGCAATAGTAAGTATAGTATGTCATTGTCAGGTTTCTGTGTGTTTTAAATTAGGCCTGCTCTCTACAGGAAAACTAGCAGAAAATGCTAATTCATACCAATCTCAGCACAGCTATTTTCTGTCTCCACAGCCAGGATCTCTCACAGGTGTAGCCTAATGTGTTTGAGAACAGGTCAGGCATTGGAAGTACCCGAAATCTACACAGGCAATAGGATCTCAGGAGCTGAGTATTCACAATAGCTGATTTTAGGCACCTGAAGTCTCTTTCAGCAGCCTGTACCCAGATGGGATATTCCCTTGCAGAGCAGGCATCCACTGGAGAGCTCAGGGAAGGTCCTTGATCTTGACTACCACAAAAGCCTCCCCAACCTGCTGAAAAAAGTGCCTAGGCAAGCAGGTCCACTCCACCAGGCAGTAGAGAGCTGCCAGCAATCTATAAATTCACATTCCCAATCCTACCCTCTTTACATCCTTGAGCAGAAAAGTTCATTAGAATCATCTTTCAGACAAACAGAAGTCCCTCACAGGGGGACTATTCGTATAAAGAATTTTACCGGTGACTGATGTCTGTCTTATTTCACGCTGTCTTGTCTGTGCTGTGTATTCCCTATCTAAAGGCACCCATAATATTTAAGTCTTGCAATTAAAGTTGTGAAACAGGGATTCCAGTTGTTATTATTTCTTACATCCTGGGCAGCATACTCCCCCAAACCATTTGAACAATTCATTCCCAAGCTACGTATGCACTAAAACAACTTAAGTCTGTTGTCAACAATTACAATACAAAATTACTCTCCAAGAAGCTCTGCAGTTTATGATAACTGCTAAAAGGAGATTAAGTATCTGTGCTGCAGCATCACTCCTGCCTGAAAAATCATGGAGAAAACCATTCATTTATTCTTGGCATTCTAACTAATATTTATCCATGGTGTTCAAATAAATTCAATACTAGTTTTCAAGGCAAGCAAAGCCAGTGACTTCTAAACGTTATACAAGCTATCACTTAAAACACTGGGGACAAACTGTTCATTAACAACAAGTTTTGTTATTACACTCCAAAACCCGCTAATTATTTGTCTCTACTGGTCACTTTTCGAAGGAAAGATGCAGTAAGTTAGTAATAGGGCATCAAGATGATGACAAAAGAGCTCTGACTTACAGCTTTAAATAAGATGAATAATGTGAATTAGCACCAGGATTTAGAACAGTTGGCAATGACGGAGTTTGCAAAATTTAATGCCTTTCATTTTAGATGTGCTTATTAGAAAATAATGATCTCTTCTGAAAACTCAGCTAGATACGAGTGCCAGTAAGCCCTCCACTACACACCGCTATAACACAAACAGGGAAGGCTACAGAAGAAAGGTTTCTGACAGTAAAATATGACGAGCAAATTTTTCAGCATATTGTTTACAGTAACTCAAAACTGTCATGGACAGTGAAGTCCCAGGAGGAATTAATGAGGCGTCAGTCTTTGGACTGCAAACGGTAAATGTCAGATAGGCACTTGCGGTTTCTTACAAATTTGTTGCAGGTAAAGCAGACATCTTATGGACAGGTGGCAGAGTTTAGACAACTCCTTTTACTGTGTTGCTACTAGCAACGCTATATATCTATATGTTCTTGAATCTTGTCCCATATGAATACAGAAGATTTGGTCAATAAATTTTTATGAATCCGAAAGTGTTATACTGTACGTGATATAACTAAATCTTATGTTGCTCCCTAAACCAGACTATGAGATACTGTAATAACTGTTGGGAATGCCAAGCTCATAAAATAACATACTTTTTGTTGCTAAAATGTCAAAACCCCAAAACAGACAACATTCCTCTCTACCATTACTCTAATCAGCCTGCATGAATCACGCAGAATGAGATTTTATTAATTTTCCCTATTCCCCCAACAAACCCAGTACATTTACATGCATGCAAAAAATTCATTGTTTGTATCAATTTCAAATGATTTCCTGATTATTTTGTACTTTTCTGTATTCACCCATCTTTATTTAAAACAAAATAAAGACGTCATTTCCAGTCATTATACCCTAGAAACCTCAAGGTGGGAAATATTGCTTGGAAACATTGTTTTGGTGATACAAATCATTGCTGCTAACTATTGACAGTTATTTTCCCTCTCCTCCCTTTCTTCAAACTGCAGTTAATCCTCCACATCATTTCCTACATCCACCCATTCCCTCTTCCTGCCCTAAGGATAAATATCTCAATCTGCTTCTAATCATCCAAACTTCTTCACTTGGCTATTTTTTACCAAGCTGCCCCCTACCCAAAATAATTTTGATATAATTTTCTCTCTTACTCCACACTTCACTGACATCAATCTCTGTTTCTCTATCTATATTTTATAGGTCCAAGCAAAGCTATGGACAAACAAAAATTAAGTTCTGCTTTGTTGCCTCAATTTACTACCCAAAATATTAAGCATAACTTTGAAGTAAACTCAATTGTTTGGGGTCTTTCTTGCTCCATCTCTAAAACCTCTGCTGGTGTCAGAAATGGTGGCAGACTCCCATGTATGGGGAAATCAGGGAAAAATACAAATAGCACAGTTCGAGACAATGATAAGTGATGGTGAAATGAGATCAAAAGGGCTTTCGCTGAATTCCTAAAATTGCACTAAGGTCCCACTGACCTTTTGTGCACCAAAGTTAACAGCAGATTGCTGAGGGTAAAGGATGAACTCTGCACCCATTTCACAAACGCTCCCGTCAGCTAAATGACAGCAGTGGCAAAGCCATTCTGCTTCTCTCAGTCTGCCACGTCTATTCAACAAGTGCTTCCAGTAACATTCCCAGTAAATTCACCTCCAGTTACTTTTTCCTCTATCTTTCAGATACTCGAAAATTATGAACTGACTTTAGGCAGTAGACTGTTTTCCGTATAAACTGTATCCATGACCACTTCACAGAACACAATTCAATGACCAATCCATGGCCCTGCACAGATCGCAGAGAACAGTCAAAAGACACATGGCCGTATCATGGCATTGATTTTTTAAAATGAACTCCCAAATTGGAGTCAATAATGAAATATGCTTAAAAATCAATGACATGCCTACTGCATGGTGATTAAATCTGTAAAATGAAGAAAATCCATTCAAACTTTGATATTTAAACACTCCCAAGTCACTAACATCCCTGTTTCTGAAATTAATCTTGACTGCGTGTCAAGACAATGTATTTAACTCAACCGCAGCACTAGGAATTAATATTACAACTCTCAAAAATCCCAAAAAGCAATTTTTTTCAAAAGCTGCAACACAGAAAGGCAATGTATAAGTGGCCTCAAAGTGCTTCAAGGCCCCTATTTGTACTTAAAACCAGAACTCTTGTTGCAATGTTCAAATGCAAGAGCAGATAATGTCTGCCATTATTTCTCAGGATGAAACTGTTGACTGAGTAGTATTCGTTCCAGCTCTGTCTAATCATCCATTTTTGATTTTATCATAAGAAAAATTCACAGCAGTCTTCAGCCTTCCCCTAGGAGGTTGTTAGTACAAATTGTTGATGTTACACTGAAATAGCACACAAAAAAAAAATCTTGTCATTGCCACCAAGAGAAAACCAGGTCCTGGCTACACCACCTGCAGGAAAGCAGCACTGAGAAACACTGAATCCTAGTCAAAATCAGGGATGAAGTGGTTAGTTTGAATTGATGTCCCCACACTTAAAAACAGAAACAATCTTTAGTTTCAGGTTCTGCAGCTGTCAGGGATGAAAGCGACAAACTGGACTACTAGTTTGGCCCAGATGGCAATCTCTGTTCCCATGGTTTTCGGAACTTCACTGAAAATGATATTGCATCAGGTTTTTTTAATAAAAATGCAGGTAAAAAGCATGGCACAATAGTGATCTACTGTATACAAGTGTGCAGCAACCATTAATTACCATTATATCTCTGGTTGTTCCAGGTGCAGTCAGTAGCAAAAAGAGCCATTTTTAATTACCAAGGGATTCTTCCTCGAAAGTTAAATACCACCACCCAAGTCCTCACCCAGAAACGTGGGAAAAATTGGTAACTTCCCTTGAGCAATCTTTATAGGCAATATTACTTTACTGAATTGTAGGGTTGTTTTACTGAATTACAGGGTTTAAAACGCAGAATTCTGCTAGTAGGTGGGAAGGGAAGAAACATCAGGAAAGAGTTGGAAAATTAGTAAGTAATAAATCAGCATAGGTCTTTCAAGTGAGATTCCAGTCCCCAAGGGCATCTGGCAATTGTCTTAGCTTACGCTCTCCTCCCACAATTTTGGGTGGTTAATGATACAGAACTTGTCAGTTAGTTGCTTTTCACCACTCTTTCCATGCCCAGGCGCATTTACAGGTTAACAGAAGCCAAGACTGTTGGAGGAGCCCAAAATTTCAGCAGATAACTCTGGCCCTAAGGGATGTGCAGCCTCTTTACCACCTCACCTGGGGAAGCAGCTATGGGATTAAGCAGCCCATACCAGAACAGTTCGGATACACATCTGTTTGTGGCTCCAGTCCTGTACTTCAGAGAATACTTCGGTATTTTACTTGACTCTACCCTAAGCTCAAAGCTACCCAAGTACTTTGCCCTCCCCTGTCAGGGCTGGAAACACAGCAGTTTCTGGGAAAAAATGTAAAAGGCGAGAGCACTGACACGGGGAGCCTTTGCCACCACAGAAATCATCTCAAAAAAAAGTACGTGCCCTACCAGTCAGTCATTTTCTTGCCATCTTTCCGGCTTGCAGTGGTTAGTCATGGACATGAAACCTTGGCTGTCTCTGACCTTCACCTACACACTACATACTCTCTAGTGTTTGATACCTCCAACTGATCTTGTGTCCACTAGATCAAGAACATCAGAAACCGATTCTTCACTTACAGAGCCTACGGACACATTGGATCCTTTCCAGGTGATACACAATTGAAGATAGACGGAAAATTAAGCCCTGCATTAATTTTCATTCAAACACAAGATTTATGTGTTGCTGTAGACAGTAACACTACAGATATCACATTCTTAACCAACAGACATCAGAGTCCAATTACTGAAGGTATAGCCACCATAGAGCACAATTTGACTTGGCTACAATGGTTTCTTCGCATGTTGCTTAAAATAAAGAGCACCTGTATTTTACAGAGTATTTCTGTCTTCAGTTATCCACTAGCCGATCTTTCTTTCACAGCTTTGAAGTCATACAGAAGGATAGTTTTTCCTCAAGTTTACCACAAAGCAAGGTGGCAAGAAATGAAAGTTTACCTCTTAAATTGATTTTATTCCAGCGCTTACATGCATGCATCATAACCATCTAAAACCATGCATATAAACTGCAACAACAACTCAGATGCTGTTTCAAGAAACACTAGAGAACATGCTTAAATCCCAGGCCCTGTGACTAACAGCATGCCTAAAGCTAAGCAGTGTTGAAGTGTTTGTGAAAGAGCACCATGTACAAGTACAGAAGACTTGTATCCTCCTCTTCCAGTCAGCAGACACATCTACTTACCACCGGTAGCCCTGAAAAGAAATGAGCCTTCGCAATGTGCCCCAAACGTCAACGTAGCAGGTAACAGAAGGCGTATTTTAAATGACATGCTTTACAGTGAGCTGTTAAAGCACCTGTTCAGCATTCACTTCTCCTAACTTACTTTAAATGATTTGTGTGGCCTTTAATGTTTTAAGTATATATATTCACAACTCTGCTAACATCAAAAACTCGCTTAACATCAAACTTTGGGGATATTGTGCTTTTCACTTTGACCACTCTGAAAGCTTGGGACAAATTAATAGTTCAATTATATAAATACTGAGCAGAACTTTGGTATTTAAGGTATTTTATCCCTGATCTTTGCAAGACAGATTTATATTTGGGATGCATCAGCTGACTTAAACATCCAGAGTTAGGTGGTTTTGTTGGCATTAACCAGAAGATTGGTTAAATTACGGAACCAATAAAATTGCCAAGATTTGTACTTTTCAAAACTAGTTGCTGCATTCCTGATTTATTAGCTGGAACTTCAAAGGTTTGTCATAAAGATAAATAAAAGAGCATGGATGGGAGCATAAATACACGAACTCGACAGCTCTAAAATACACTGTTTACAGTGAACGGGGAGAGAGCAGCATTTCAGGTCATATTTTATATCTAGCTGAGCGAAACATCAGAACTGATATAACTGATAACTGCTGTAAAGAGTGCAAAACCTTCTTCCCAAAGATGAAAAACCTTTAGCTATAGCTGACCAGCGTCCAGCTTTAAAAACTAAAAGCAGCCTAAAGTGTTAGAAATGGACTCATGTTTGCTGTGATCCCAGACCCTTCTCAACAAAAATAGATAGCCTTTTGGGAAGGGGAGGAAAGGAAGATATCTTTCTTGCATATGATAAACAGAATGTAAAAACGCAAAAAGATTCACGCATCAGAAAAATACCCCTTGTCCACCACCTCAGTAAATTCAGGACAACAAAAAATTATGATACTTCATCCTTCAAAATTCTCTAAATACGATTCATCTGCTGTAATAGATAGTACTTACAAAGCCATGTGAACAGGTACCAGACGTATGAAACAAGAAAGCAGTTCAACCAATTTCACTCCACGAAGAAAAGAATCCAAGCAGACAGTGGCTCAGAAATTACATCCTGGTACTCTGGTAAGGTCAATGCCAATTCTGCCATTCAATTTGCTGAGGTCAGGCTTTCACAATGTCCCATCACATTGTTTCTTGGCCACACACGCCAAATACTTTTTCACTTTGGGGACCAACCTGTCATTTTTCACTTTGTTACCCTGCCCTTTAACTGTCACTAAAGTGACACTGATGTATAAGCCAGGAAACAGAAGGACAATTTTTTAAACTACTGCGTGCCAGGAACTCGTTCCCTTTTAAATATTACAGTTGCTATTGCCTTGTACCTTATTAAGGCTAACATTTACAATGGTGGCATGTACACAGTACACTCATTAACTGGTTTTGCAGTCACCAAGTCTGAAGTTAGTATTTAATTGCCTGGAAACACTGTTTTTTCAATTCAAGTTCTTCTCTATTCATGCTAGTCCTCTTAAAGATTAGTATGTTCGGTATCTATATCCAGTTTCACAACTGTGAGGTTTTGGGTGGATTGTTTTGTTGTTTTTCTTTTTTTAAATAACTATTAAGCAATTAACTGGGAATGTATAAACCAATACTGAATTTTCAAATTACTGATTAAAAGTGAAACTTTCCCAATCTTTAAAAACAAAAAGCATCGAGAAATGCGTCTGTGACTTAAAAGAAAAACTATAGCTAAACATAGTTAAGCCTTGGCATACCCCAGTTGATTTCTGGACAGAAATAAAAATAATAATCTGGAAATAATGAAAATCATTGGCTGAAAAAATACATCGCAATGAATTTAGTGAAGTGATCCCTTTAAGGGATCAGATTCCAACCAGGGAAAATCTTAGCTTCGGAGATGAGAGCACCACAAGGCTCTTGCGGGCAGCCCGACTGGGGTCAGTTTGGCGAAGGCAGCAGATGTGTCAGTGGCTGCGGGGCATGCTCTTCTGCAGCAGCCGCACAGCGCTTCTGATTTGCATCCGCACAAACCGAGACTTTCTCCAACTCTTCAAGAACAATCCCCAGTCAGCCATTCCCTGCCAGGTGTGAGACAATGTTAATGAAGATTTTAATAAGGCAGCAAAGGTCAGTTCCCAGAGTTCATGCTCTAGGGGGGTCCAACCTCTAAACTCCATGGCGCCACACTAGATATTTTCTTTGAGACGTGCTCCCCACCTGCTTTTATGCATCAGCAAGGCCTCCTATACCTTTCACATAAGGATGAACAGCTGTCAGCTTGGTGGCATTTCAAACATTTTCATTCTCTCCAAAGTCTTTTTGTGCACCTAGTTTTCAAATTAGTACTTGCCCTTTTTTCTTAATCTAAAGACATACCCTCAATACTTAACATTATGGAGAATTTTTACGCCTGTTATTCCCACACAGCAGAAAAAGACGTGGGTACAGTGGGCTACTCTCCCCAGTGGCCACATCGCTCCTGTGCGTGGCATGGACCTCCAGCATCACATGGCACAGCAAAGGGAGGCACCCGCCACGCACAAAAACATGCTCCCAAGCCCTGGTCCTGGGAAGGCCAGTTTCTTACAGCTCTTCCTGTCAAACCCACAGGATCAGGTAGTGCCCACAGGAACTGGGAACATGCCTGAGGAAATTCAGTCCCTCCCCATACTGCAGGCACCAAGGAGTCACCGAAAAGTGACACTCCCCCAGGTTCCCTCCTAATTTCCTCCTTATAATCAAGTACATTTTGGCCTCTAGAAAGGAAAACTGACTTCCTGGCTCTAATGTATGTTCTAACAGTTCAACATGAGTTTTGACAATTCACAAGGAGATGTGGAATACGCTCCTGCGCACTTCTTATAGCCTCTATATTTTAGTTTAATTGGGACTCTTTTTTTAAAAAAGCTTTCAATGGCTCCTTTATTTTTTTTTTAATATGATTAATGATGGAAATGGCACGTTATCATTCTGGCTAACATTTGGAACGAACAATGGTGCATTTACTTGGCCAGAGCCTCACCATAACCCAGTGATCTGACGTTTTCAAACTTCAGAGTCCATAAATATGTGTGCATGTTCTCAAAGGCTGCTAGTGTAGCCACGCTGAGCTCACAATGTAAACAAAGTGAGCAAAAAAGCCAATGCTCAAGAATAAGTTTTATGTAACTGTTCAGATACTAAAAGCTATATAAAAAGCCCCAAACTCCTTTTAGAGTAATGCCTCAAATGGAAAAGTTTAACCGATGACAAATTCAGTGAAAGCTATACTAAGCTCTTCTAGCTGTCTTAGCCTTCCTTTTTTTTCCTCCTTTTCCTAAATACTTTTAAAATGTCACTGCTCAAAAAAGCCAAATTAATGGCCCCAGATCCTGAAATCCTCTGCCCAAACTTTAACAACGCCACTACATTTCAGAGCAAAGAGGGTTATCAGATTTTCTACCCATTTCACCACTGACCTCTGTCAAACCTGTGCAGAAGAGAAACACAGAAGAGCAGAAAAATCATGTGCCCACTCTCCAACAGACTGTTCGCTTCATAAAATTGGCCATCCAACAGTATCACAATTTTCTCTAATTACCTGCCTGCACTTAAGTTAAAGTGGTCGAGTCTAAAGCCTCTATATTTTTAGTATTTCCTTTGCGTGTCTAAGACCAAATATGCCATATAAAACAAAATGTTAGTACTCAAAGCTGAAGTTAATCTTTGGCTGTGATTAATAAAACAACAACAAAAAAAAAAGTATTTTCTGAACGACCTGATATAGTAAGTGTAACAATCCCAACTGAAGTTATAATTAAAAAAACTGAAATGTCTCTTCGTAAGATTTTTTCATATTGCAGTGCAAACTTCAATGACCAGGTTCTTTGCTACAATAAAATTAATGCTCTCCAGAAACATAACAATTTTGCTTAACTTCTGACAGTGTTCTCACCAGCCCGAGGTGTTCTGTGACACAGAAACAGGGCACTACTCCCACCTGAATGCTGTACTGAGGACCACAGGTATTTTAGAAAAAGCAGAAAAGGAACCGAACTAAACAACAAGACGTACTCCAATTTGAAAACCTGTAATTTCACGTTTGATTAAACAAAAGATAGAAGTAGGTAGCGTTGGGAGACCAGAACAAGCCATACCAAATTTGCAGTCACATCTAAACTTCTAATAGACTTATATAAATACTTGTATACAGTCCTATATTCTATAGCTTATAATTGACACAATTCCACTCAAAAAGCTAGAAACAGTAGAAGAAAAAAAAAACTGATAATTGCATAGAAGCACCATACAGTTTTCTCCTGTAGCTTTGTGCTCAGGTAATGAAGTGGGATGACACCACGATGATTTTCTGCCTGTCGCTATTGCCAAGCAACACACTGTCTTCTAATGGCTAATGTGCCTGTGTCCTTAAAGAACAAGAATATACTGACACTCATTGCAGAAATATATATTTTCTTGAAATTGAGCCATTTTGCTGTCTCTCAACCTTACAAGCTATATCATTAGTTATTTTCAAAGCCACAGGATTTAGGGATTTAGGTAACTTGGAGAAACTTGAACTCTAAATGATGCATATTTCTAGGGAATTGCACACCGCGCTGTTCTCCTCTCGGTAAGCAATACTCGTAAAAGTTCTATTTCATGACATCTCAAACACATTCCCTCTAGTAGGTTGGAAGATTGAAATCTTCCTAAATATCCAATTCTCAGCAGAAAATTATATCCTGCCTCAAAGTTAAATGGAGTAAAAATATGATGTGAAGAAGTTGCAAACATTTATGAATGCATTTTCAGTTACATACGCCAAAGACACTTTGACTTCAGGTCAGCTAAATCCATCTGACAATGCACTAAGGTTTTCTTGTTGCTTCCTCAGACAGCAATCCTACTGCAGTCTCTAACAATGCCACACAATCAAGTTGCCTATGCAAATTAGCACATCCTAATTGGCAGCAGCTGAGCTTAACTTCTAATGAGGCAATCCAATTGTATATGTAAATGTCTTCTGGGATTGATTATTGGAACTAATAGCATTTGGAGTTTGGGTGGCTTGTTTGCCTCCCCCCACCCACAGAATTTTAAGATAGCCTCGAAGTAAGCAACATCATCTCAATTTGGCTACAAGCTATTTGGTCATGAACCTTGATTTTAGAAATATTTGAACAGTTCTGAATTCTGAAAGAAGCGCATATAAAATAGGATAGCCTCATGGTAGTATTTTACAATTATATTTTTTAAAATACCCTAATACCCTTCTCAAGAATCACTCGTTCTTACAACCAAATTGACTATCTGTCCTCGTTCATGATCTATCTCATTTTTTCTGAAACAGTTTAAAGAAAGCAGAATTTCTGTCTTCTATTTACACAGTCCACAGTCTAGCCTGGCCTAGAGCACCCAGCTTCTGTAACCCAAGAGCACTGCAGTGAATAATGCGATTACTGTCCTTTGTGGCAACTTTGGCCTCTTAACCTGCACTGACCAGGTAGCTATCAATACCTAGGCTCAGAGTGGGGTCCGCCCGCAGCACAAATTGACAACTGCTATTTTAGAGTGCCCTAAAATAGGACCTTTTAATGTAAAAAAGGCTTGTATATACATATGTACATATATACTTATGTATACACGCTTTTTTATATATATTAAAATAAGACTGATATAAACAATGCAGAATTTTGAACTTTGACGTTACCCATTTTGGCATAACCCTGCACTGAAGTCTTTGCAAATAAACACACAATTGCAACATAAAAGCAGTTACACTGGGGCAAGACAAAGGTCTACGAGCGATCCAGCTAATTGCCTTTATCACCATCCAATAATGGATGCTCACATAAGAGAGGACGAACTGGGCATGCAAATAGTGGTACCGACCCTGGACGCCATTTCATTATCGGGGAGAAAGCATTTCCAGAAGCCAACAACTCTCAACGTAAAACCACTCTACACCGAGACCTCAAGGTGACTTGGAGGCAGCAGCAGCTGAATGTGCTGGCAAAGTGGTGATGACTCATCCGTGGAAACGTTCCTCATCTGTAACCACATCTTGAGGCCAAACCTTGACTGCTTCTTTACAGGATACACTGCATGCCACAATCTGCACTCGAATCTTTTTTCCACTAAATAGCATTCCACTGCCTCCCCAGGACCCAAAATGAACCTGTTCCTATGCACCTCCCGACAATTGGGAAGGATTTTGCAGTCTGCTGGGCAGAATTTCATCGGTCCAAATAACGTCATCTACACAGCATTTGTAAGCTGAACAGTGAAATGAGTCACTCATTCATTCAGGGAAGAATTTCACAGTCTGTAAGTAAAAAGCGGTGTTTGTTAGGAACATTTGTTTTCTGATGCTAAGAATTTGGAATCATGGAAAATTCAGATTGACTGGTTCCTGGAAGAGAAAAATGTCTAATGTAACACTCGTAAATGGACCATGGGTATGGGTAGAAACATCTGTTACTTGAGCAACTTGGGCTTTATTTTTCTTTCAACATGGTAATACGAAGCACCAAAGAGAAATGACATCTGGCACAGAATATTTCATTGTCAGCTAGACCTTTTTCAACTTGTAAACGCACTTAAACCGGGGATACAGAAAACAAAACCAACAAATATGTTCTGGAGCAAAAGCATTGAGTGGAAACCAGATTAAGAGATTTATTTTTTTTTTTTTTATTTTTCCCCTTTAAAAAGAAAATGGCTTTCTCCTTTCATATTTCAAATGCAAACATAAAAATGTTCTGGAAATCAAAACATTCCTGATGAATTTGTTTGTGTAAGTAGATTAGGCAAACCTCAGGTGACAGCTGGCACCTGAAATTTTGTATGAAATACCAATACTATCACTCTTCTGTATTGTTACTGACCAGATGGTTATTTATGGGCTTTTTGACCTCAATTTCTTTTAAACTGGGAGTAGTAGAGTTTAAAAATAATTACCCTTATCTTATATTCTGTTCAAGAAATGCAATGTAAAACCAGAGCGTTATTTTTTTCCAGACTGACATCAACTTCAATACAACCCAACAATGCAAGTTGTCTGGCAGGAAATGAGACCATTTCAGTTGCTGATTCCAACTTTTACTTCACATTTTTTATTTCCCTAGGTAGAATATATCAACCATAGAAATCATCACCAAATTTTGCTAGAAATTACCCCAGAGAGTACTCAGTCTATATAGAGAAGTAAAAGATTTATCTTGATATCATTTTGAAACCACATGGAAGTGATAGCTTTTAAATGCAACTTCTGTTAAAGGTGGGTTTTAAATCACATCCATGCAGTAGATATTCAAATAACAGAGCATGAATAACTATGTTTTATCTTTAAACAAGGGCAGAATGGAGGTTATAATCCTTCTAAAAAAATCACCTTTTCAGACACACTCAAAGCCTGGTGCATTTGAAAAAAAAAAAGTTCAAAACAGAGCTAGATAATAAAGCCTGCTTGGATATCTTATCTTTTTAAGCAAGAGAGAAAAAAAACAGGTTCTGAACACACACTGCCCCTACAGTTACAAACATGAACACCTACACAGCTACAGCTCCACCAAAACCATGCATATTTTTACTAGAAGTAAAGGTAGCTTATGATATTTCACTTTTTTTTTTTTTTAAGAATTCCAGACTTCACTGTGTCCCCTACAGCCTTATCCCATAGTCTTTTCAGTTTTGTCTACAACGGTATTTTGTTATTTGTTCTGCAAATCCAGCACAAAAGACCTGTTAGCTTCCAGCCAGACATTACTTTGGATGATCACATTCTTAAGCAGCTGATACTCATTTATACTAAGACATTCCCATTTTAAAGGAGGCCAAACCTATCATTTCTGGTTCACTCAGAGAGAGAAGGGTCTGAAACTGTTTTAATGATCTCTTATTCCAAAACTTAGCAATAAGAATTTAGTATTAAGCCCTTTAAAGATGTATAGAAACAAAAGCTTGATGGATGAAGGTATCAGTAATATGCTATCTGGTGTCTGGAGAAGACAGGGATGCAGTACACATTCTTACGTACCTTTATAGGTCACACACATTTATGTTTTTTGTTTGAAAGTGACAGTGTACAACGGTATCCAAAGAGCATGTATAATTGGTATGGCACTACTCTGCCACAACCTGCCTTATGATTAGAGATAGACAAATGTGGGAAAAGTCACCCAGACTTAGTCACTCACAGACGTAACAGCAAAACAGCTAAGAAAAGGGTAACACCAGATGTGCTACACAATGCCCATGTCTACAGAGCGATTTGTTGTGAGAACTGGTGCACTGTAACTGGAATGGCAATCACAACACAGCCACTGAAACAATCTGGGCCTGTTATGCTGCTTTATGGTGGCTCCATTCCCTATGCGGTTAGTGAGGAAAAGTACTCCATCTGACATGCCATAAAGAAGAAGAGGACACAATATGAGGAAATAAAGCACTGTGTGCCTTATAAATAGGTGCCCCTCAAGATTTTGTCAGTATTGAGAAACCCTACTGAAAGCAAACATAAAATAAAATAAGTGGAGGACACGGAATCACAGAGAGGCATGGATAAAACAAGGGAAACTTGTTTGTATGGCAAGTAACGAAACCAACCTCCAGAGACAAGAAAGGATAGCAGTGAAAGAAACACCGCAACAAAAAAAATGCATGATATAAGACCACAAATTCTTGCTCCCCCATAAAACTGCCATAGCTAACTTTATCATGTTTACATGGGATGTTGGCTTGAGTTTAAAGGAAACACTCACTATACTATATATAGTTGGCAAGAGAAAAGGTTCTCTCCAAAGCTTCTGGGAGCATATGCTTTTCTGAATACATGGAATAAAAGTAGTGATTTGTGCCATTAGAATATATATTATTCTAAAATGTGTCTGCACAGCTCAATCAGATTTCTTCATTTAAAAATATAATGCAATGTAATTTTATTCAACTTTTTAGAAGTGAAATACAACCCATGAATAACCTCTTTCAAATCTCTGCCATGAGAGCAAGTTCTCTAAATGTTATTCTGAAGCACCAGATAATGACTCCCAGCATCTAAACCCCAAACCACTTGTGAAAATTCAGCCTTTCAAAGTGCTCTAACTCTATTACTTCCAGCTGCTTGCATCTGCCCAAACGTACTGAATCTCACACACAAAGCCAGTAAATCAAAGGAGGAAAGTGGAGGAAAAGGAGAGTAACAGAACTCTAAAAGACGGGTACTGAAAAATAATTTGCTGCTATTAAGGTCTACTGAATTCTACATATTTTCAAAAACACCACCAGCACTGAAGTTTCTAGACAGCTCTTTCCACAAAAGAAGCCATTTCAATCTTAAATATGCCTTCTATTTCAAAGTAATTTCTCCTCTAAAACCTGCCCGTTACCACAGTCAAGAATCATACACAGAGAAATCTCATAGCAAACATATATCCTAGTGCATGACGTTTTAAATATCTGCATATATATAGCAGGTAGCATAAGACAGCTAAAACTGTCTGTCTTTTACACTACAAAGACAGTAAATTTTATAGAGGAAGCCTAAATACATATGTAGCCAGTTCAAGTAACCTGCACATTCCTTATCAAATGCAAAGGGGTCAGTAAAAGTTAATGTCAGATCTCAGTAACTTTCAAAACTTCACAAGTGGATACAATTTCTGATGCTTTACGATTTTAAGTATCAGACTGGCAAATGCTCTTGATTCTATTAAAGCGCTTAACAAAGGTTTTTTGAAATGTTAGAGCACTTTTGATTTAATTTTTTAAAATACTTTTCTAGCCATCCTGGTTATTTGGAACACAAGAAATTGTGACTGCAGTATTTCTTCTTGGTTAGGTTCATTTTTAACAAGTATCTTACTGAGATAAAGCTCATATGCAAATGCACTCCCTCATGAAGTTACCAGAACGGAACTCTTTTCCCTTTACCTCTAAAACATTTGTCCTTCCATCACCAGAGCTAAAGGACACTTGTTCCATTTGGTACTAATAGCAGTTTTTTCACCCTTCCCTTTTTTGCCCTGCCACTGGAGAACCACCTCTCACACACACGTAAAAAGATCAACATTTGACATGCATCTCCCTACCATAAAATAGTACAGTCGTTTTTGTACTCCTTTTCAGTTTTTCAACTAAACTTCATCTTCAGTCAAAGGAAAACCTCAAATACAGCAAAGTGCAAGGTTAGAATATCTTCTTAAGGTAAGTATCTTCATAGGTCTAATTTTTTTTAAAAATCTTAATTGTACCTTTTATTAGCCCAAATTAATTAGTCATTTTGATCTTATAATCATCTTCAGGTGGGAGGCATGTATGTGCATTATCTAAATAAATCATACAGATGACCTAGTTTCCCCATATTTTAATTTCCTTATGTTTTGCCAAATCTGGCAAAATGCTTTGAAGTACAGATAAACACAGGAAATAAAACCACAGTTTCACTGAAACCAGATAATTTGCTATAAAATTCAATGGGAATAACCTTTCAGTTTAAGGACAGGCCTTGAACTGAGAAGAAATTAAGACCTCAGAGAGATTTAAGACTAAACCAAGTTGAGAACAGAACAGAATATCCCTAAGATGACCAACCTGCTTTGAAAACAAACCAGCAGACTTTGCCAGACCTCATTGCCAGCTCCTGTGCCTTCCTATACCACGTGTATACATAACCACTCATTCTTTGAGATGCTTATCCCACCCTGTTAGAAATGGGATCATTTCACACAAAAGGAGTTCGGTGAGGAGCTCAGACCTGACACATTCCTCACCTCACTCTTAACTGTTGCACATTTTCCCAAATTAACTACTAACATGCCCATACATAGATGCTCTCTATAACCTATTATCTTGAAAAATAAACAGTAGGTAAAGACAAAACACTGAGTCTCGGGACAAACAGTTATTAAATATTTGTGATGATTCTTCCCTCGTTAAAATTGAATATATGAACATTCTGTAATTACAGAATCCATTTACAACTTGAAGTGAGATAGTAATCTATGAGAATCTAACTCAATGAAACAATTGACCTGAGCGAATCAAGTGTCAGAAATACAGGTTCCACTCCAAGTTGCTTGCGCATACCAGCCACAGGCATTATGGAAAACGATCCATCCTTCCCTTTGCTTCTGAGTTGTCTTTACACATCTTTCCACAAGAGGACCACTTTAAAAACCTGTGCGCTTGAAAAAAGCAAAATACAGACATGACTTACACCATTTGTCCTTCCCCCCCCTCATGTTACTATTTTAGGCTGTTTTTCACATAGAGTAATTATCATTTTTGTAGTTAAGAACAACAACAAAAAAACCCCAACATCCCTATCCCAAGCATTACATATTTTGTTTTACAGCTTTGAATTGTGGTAGAAAGTAGGGCTTCATTATCTTACTAGTCCCATTAGTAAGGGCCAGTGGTTACAGTAATTAGGAGACCAAAATTCTGAGGAAGAAAAAATTATCAACTTCACCCTGTTCTGCCAGGGAAATATAAAGAGATAAGCTCTTACACTTTCCTACCAATAACTCTGTCAAAGAAATCTGTACATGTTTGAGCTGTAGAGGAACTCTGAATGAATAAAGAAGATAGGTCACAACCTTTCCCGAATCCATACTATGTGCAGAGCCACCCATTCAAACTCACATCTGGGTCTTCAGCAGGCTCTCAACAGAGCACAGCCAAGCCCTACCAGCGAGGCTGACGATTTGTATCGAACACGGTCAAAATTTCACTGACTCACACTGACTGAACTAGAGAATGAGCCAAATCCTCAGCACAGTTGAGCTGATGGGGTCTGGGACGTGACCTGTTTCTTTGACAGCCTGATCCTGGCATTGAATTAGCATGACTGCTCCCACATGCTTCCTACCCAGGCAGGACAAAGAGCAGATATCACACAGTCAATACGCTCGGTGTTTGTGCTGCTAGCGAGAAGACACTTTGGTAGCCATATTTGCTACGCTAATCATGAGCTGTGCTTTATTAGACACTTACCAATAAATATTCATGTGGTATAAAGCAAGTACTTAGAGAAGTGGAAGAGAATAGCATCTTCAGAAGCCAGCCCAAACTATACCCACCACAAATCGCCCAACACTGAACAAACGACACACTAAAATAACAGTAATATATCTCAAAAACTATCAGGTCAATGGGTGAAATTTGAAATTTTATAGTGGTATCTGTAATTGAAAAATAGGTAAACTGTCTTGCTTAGGTAAACGAGACAGTAAGGCCTAAGTAAACTATGACAAGGAGGTGAAGAAACAAGTTCCAAAGACATAGATGAATGATGTAGTCAATATGAGACGAAGATTTTAACTGGCAGCTCTGAGAAAGAGTAATACTGATGCAAAAAAATCAACTTTCAGAGTCGTTCCACAGAAGCTGATGGGGTCCAGTGTTCAGCACTGTGTGAAAAAAGGGAAGGATAAATATTTGCAGGGTTCAGTGATTGATAGAAAATGGAGAAATCATTTTTCATGCTGATAGAAATATTCTGAAGGGAGGTATCTGGAAAGGGATGAGGGGTACAGTGTGTGCTAAATGGTAGAAAAAGTGAGGCCTTCTTCAGGATTTGGCTAAGAAAGCATGCGTCACAGAGTTCTTGGGAGTATGAAAACAAAGAAAGGGTTTCCTCGAAGATGTAACAGTCTAAACATTTTGCCTAATATCAAACTCAAATAATCACTATTGTACTTGAATAATTAAATGAGCACTCAACTGGTTTTGAAAAAAGTTGGCATACTTAAGCTTAAAACTTTTTTTCTCTTCTCTTGCTCTCTGACCCTCAAATTACTTGTGGAGTTGTTACTTAGTAGATAGGTCATCCATTTCTTCTTCACTCACTTGTGGTTTGGGTTTTTCTCTTTGTTTGTTTTTTTGTGTGTGTGTGCGCTTTTGGTGTGTATGTAGGGCTTTGTTGTGGTTTTGTTTTTTTTTTGTTTGTTTGTTTTGGTGGCTTTTTTTTAACATGCCAGGCAAGATACAGAAAAGGTGCACTTTATCTTGTCAGGTTCTACCTTATCCTTGCTGACATTCAAAAAATACAGAAGTCCTGCCTAAAAGAAAAAACAAAGGGCATCGAATGAGGCCTCCAATGCCAGCATGAAACATGAAGGCAACTTCTCTTCCACACAACTTTGACCAAAAAATATCAACAATTCCTAAGCCTGCCATTTCAAATATGAAAGGAAGGATTAGAGCCACAAGATAGCCAACTGAATTCATTCGCTTGCAATCTGCTTCCATGCTCAGGATACCAGGTTTAAGAGTCTACATGGGCAACAAACAAGGCGCCTACAGGGAAAAGCCCATATTGCACTGCAAAGTGTGATAAGAAAATGTTCCTTATTTAGCTTCAAGTGTAAGGCAGATAAATATTTACAAGATTAGCTCAGCACAGTTAACACAAGACTTCTGGGAATTTTGTAAATTTACAGTTACAGTTGTCACTCTGGACAAACAATTCCTCAAGTAGAGGCAAATTAAGAGAGTCTTTTCCCTCTGTATTAGCAAATATCATGATGTGCTTATGGCACACTTGCTTCAAGTTTCGGAGTCACTCTACGAGTTAAACTACTGCTTTATTCATGCTTACTTACAGCCTCTTTCAAAGTAGTAAATCCTTCTCAACCTTCTACATATGCACCCAAACACCTAATTATATTTTGCCATACAAAGTAGTATGAAATAAACATTCGCTTTAAATATCATTATCTTAATTATGGTAATGGCTTCAGGAGAAACCCACAGAATTATGGCTGATATTAGTCTGCTCAGTCTTAGAAAATAATACATACCCAACAGCTACATAGATCTAATCATAATGAGAAATGGCAGAGAAGTAAGGTAACTATAGCTGAAGCCATCCTGACATTTTACTGAATGCTGCTAAAATCAGTGGACAAAGATGGATAAAGATGTCCTGTTTTCAAAGGAACTAGACTTCAGCCTCACTTTTTAAGTTTAGTCAAGAGAAGAAGAGTTCTTACTTTTATCCTGCTAATATACATGTTGGTTTCCTAGCTAGTAACACCCTCCCTGTCTGACTGGGATAGCTCATTACTTAATGAGGTAGACTCCCACAGACTAGAAACCCAGAAATATTTGTCAAGAGTTTTTCAGCCTGTACGCAATAGGCTGCGCTCCACCATGAAAGATGATGGAGAAGGAAACAAAAACAGGAGAGCAAGGATGTGGAAAAATCTGGTGTATGCATAAACATGAAGGATGTATGACTAGAGGAAAGACAGGAGAAGAAGAGAATTAGGGATGCCTTTACTCCGTGTAGAAGATGTTGCTTTGCCCCTAAACTATCGCCATTGTACTGTGCCTCTGGTAAATGTCACCATGGGATAATAAAGCATAAACAGCACGAATGACAATACACAACCACATCTCTTATTTCAGACTTCAGCTTAAGAGTTGCTTTCTTTTCTTGTAATAACTGCAACAGGAATCGAATTGGCTGCAGTAGGTCTTAAATAAGACCTACTGTAGTGTCAGTTCACTTCAAATTCCTGATGGTTTCTTTGCTGCAGCAATACAGGAACAGGACTACTGTCTTGAGTGTTGTGCACTACCGAGGAACATGCATTGGACAGCCAGTGCATTGCCAGCCCAGCTGTTGCACACTTACTGAGTAAATCTGATATTTTCAAGATGCCTCAGAGGAACTGTACTGTTCATGCAAAACTCCCTTGAATGTGTGCTGTTATTGAGAATTAATGAAACAATGCAGATGTGACTCTTGCTAGAAAAAGGAAAAGGCCTTTGATCATACTGTACAAATGGATGGCACCATTGTTACTTATGTTTCAGAGACAGATCAGCAGTTTTCATGCCATATGGTTTTCTGAATCTACCATCACTGTGTAAACACCTTGATTTTGGTGTCACCTGCAACTGACAAATGTCTGCTTACCATAAAAAGGGCAAAATTGCTGCTAACTAATGTTTGGGGTTTTTTTTTGTTTGTTTTCTTTTGTCTCCTGAATGATGAATTGTCCACCAGGAACACATTTTTTCCTTCTCTTCCTTCCAAGGACTTACAATGAATTGCAGAAAGTAGACTAGACTGTGCCTCATGTAGCTAACAATGAGATTTTATGCTTCCAGCAGCAAATCTCAGCCTGTTGTTCTTAGAATGAAGAACAGCTGGTTATCTATGAGGTGTATTTTCTGGATTGCTAGGGATGCTACATATTGTATACTTCAGCAAAACATAAGGAGATATAGAGTATTCTCACCATCTGGGAACATCCCCCTAGTGTCATTTAAAAATAGGTTATACAAAGAGGATGCTAATGGCAAAGACCATGATAATAATGCATAGGCAGAAACCCCTTCAGTTATCAACAGCCTGTCTGGGCCTGACAACAATAGCTGCTGCGGTACTTCAGAGGTCATCAGCATGGGCAAGGCTCACTTAAGAAATATTGTGTGAACACGAAAAAAATAGTCCTGAATTTTACAGCCTCATTATAAGATAAGAGAGAACAGATGGATGCAGAGAGATGTCAACTATTTCGCGAGTATTATGCCAAAGGATATTTCAAGGAAGGACTTCAAGGGTTTAACAAATTTTAACGAACGTTTTCAGGGAGAACAAGGGGAATAATTTGCAGGACGCATAAAAAGTCTTATCCCAGAACATAACAGAGAGGAGGCTATCCCAGCTGAGGAGCTGACTTCTCAGTGTGGGATCATACGGAAAAAGGCCACAGAAGCGAACACGTCCATCTGTTGTGCTAGAAAAAGGCAATGCAAAAAAAAGGACTAAGATGGCCAAGGCAAGAGATAAGGATATGACCTTTAAAGGAGCATTCCAAACAGATAAGAGGAGGCCACAATTGAATTTGGGTGAGCCAGAGAAAAAATAAAGACAGCTGGAAACAAAATGTGAGATGATGTTTGGACCAGAGTTTCAATTCTGTGGCTAGCTAAAAACAAAAAGTGTTTATCTTTAAAATCTTCCAGCCTTAGACACAGCATGGATGTGAGGCACTAGAGAGAAGCATCAGTGGCCCCCCAGAACAGGATGAGGGGCAGCAATTTAGGTTGCAGTGACCAGTGAAGGAGAATGAGAATTTTTTGGGAAATGTGTTAATGACTGTTAAGAGCTGAGGCAGAGATTTAAGAACAGTGAACCTCATGCTTGGGTAAGAGAGCGAGCTCACCCTCTCACATGTGCTTTAAAGAGGCTTCTGAGTAACATACCAAAAAAAAAAAACCCACAACAGTTTAAAATCATTGTGCTCTCTCCCTCAAAAAATAATTGGGGTGACAGCATTGGTGCAGTTTTCTAACTATACAGACTTGTAGTACTCTATTCTTTTGAGAAATGGTTTCCTGAAAGAAACTCCCTTAATGCATTAAGCCTTACGTGCTTCAATCATAAAGATGCACAAAGAAAGTGATAGGAGAGCAATGTATTTCAGGCAATTAGATACAAGATGACATAGCTGTCATTGCTCATTGACTTCCTCTGACAATATCTACTGCAAATGGCACAGATCCCTACGGAAGTCTTTCAAAAGCTCACACTATTTAATCTGCAGGCATTTTAATTAGAAATAAAAGTGATATTTTCTTCAAACAGTCTGAGAACAGGGCGAACAACAATGATCCAGACAGTCTTAAAGCACTTGAGGATAAGGCTTTCAACAAGTGATGTGCCTTGCGCACACTCACACGCCATGTACGCAGCTCGGCATAGCAGAAGAATGAATGGCAAAATCGGGAATATGTTTTCAATGGCATGAGAAGTTGGTGGCATTTGATTCATTTTCCAAAGGATTTGAATATCTTCTTTAGGTCAGAGGAAAACAACTACAGGTGGGGAGGGAAAAAAAACAAGCACCACCAGCAGCAACAAAAACCGACTCAAAAAACACTAATCCAAGATGTGACTAGAATGTAAAATCCTGTCTGGCATATGTTATGGCACGTTATTGAACAGAAACATGCTGTGCCCACATGCTGCATATAAGGAGATGACCCTACCAGTAATTTTGTGAGAATACCTCCTTTCCTGCCATCCCGTGGAAGAGCTCCAAAAACTCAGCTTTCGGCAAACATCTAACAGGAGGGGAGGATGCAACCAACAGCAATAAGCTCTAACCTACAGCACTTGGTAATCAGCAAGCAGGTCTCCAGGCTGAGGATGAAACAAGCCCCCATCTTCCTCCCACACTGGTAGCCACGGTTCAGCATTGTGGTGTTTGTGATACAGAGCACACGCCTCGGGCATCCAGCCACAGTCCTGGCTGGCTGCTCAGTCAGCCCTCATGCCTGCAGAAATCAGCTGCCAGTATTTTAAAGGGGGGGATGTACTGACTGTTCGATGTACATGTTTATCCAGGTCTTGCTTTATCCAGGCTATCCCACCCTGCCAACACCCCTGCAGAGCCCAGAGTCGATTGTTGCGGGCAGATTCTTCAACAGCAGCTGGCCATTGCCAGCCCAGGCAGCAAGCAAAGACAGTGCTACTCTGCCAAACTGAAGCATTAGCCCTTTATCATTAGTCACCACTTTTCTCCCATTTTGTGTCAAATTCCACACAATCAAAATTGTATCAAGCAGAGACACAGTTTACAGAAGTCACTATGTTTATTCCAGCTGCGTGCCTCTTCTAGGAGAGGAAATACCTCGCTTATGAGCAAGGCATCAAGCAAACACAGAGCTACTGATGGTGTTACGGTTATGGAAGCAAACATTAATGCATGAAAACAGAAAGGTATTGTAGTATTGATTCTGCATCAAATTTCCACCTGGAATCAACTGTGCCCTGCAAGATGAACCAAGGGAACCACGGAGTTTTCATAAATAGGTGATTTTTCAATAAAGCCACAAGGCTGCTACTCCTCCTCTGGTTTGGGACTCCAAGATACCACCTCTGACATAGGCTTTTAATAAGTTAAGCAATTATTTTATAACCTAAATACTGAGAAAGTGGGATGAATGGATAAGCCAAAGGCCAAGCAGCTGAGAAATTTTGTGGTAGACTGAAAGTTAAATTCCAAAAGTGACTAGGTTGCTCCCATAACAGGCCCAGTTGTAAGAGTTTTGCAGACTCCACTTCTGGCCCAGCAGCATACTCCTTTCTAACAGAAAAATGCTGCAGAGAGGGATGCAGACTGAACGGAAGAATTACAGGCACAGCAGAACTCTCTGCTATCTGTTTTTTTTCTTAAGCCCAGTATAAGTTGTTGTTCTTCAACAATTTTCCGTTCACCACTCTGTGCTGTGTTTCTCAGCAGCACAAGCCTCAAGATTTTTCCTCTGGAGAAATCTTGCACAGACTGCTTGTACCAGTCCAGCCACAGCCTGAGCAATCTGTTCCTGGCTTTTCGTTTTGTGGTGGTTTTGTTTTCCCCCTTCTTGGCTTTACCGCAATAAGCTCTTTAAAGGTACCCACAAGCTGTTGCCGTCTACACCAGAAAACAAAAAAATTGTCCTGAAATTTTAGGTTCACCCTTTGAATTCTTATGCTTCCCACTAAGAAGCACATGCTCTAAGTGGATGTTTAGCTGAGCAAGAATACAAGAGCAGACATAGATTGCTACCAGCAAATTGAGCATTTATCATTTTTGACACAAGACCTTGCAAAAGTTACAGCTGTACAGGAGTATAATTTTGATAATAAATTGCAAGGTGAATTTCTAAAAGCATCTTTTCCTCTGTTATAGACCCCAGACTTTTTAGGAGTTTTAGGTACTTGTACCAGGCATCTTCAGGCAATCCAGTGACAAGTATGCTTAGGTCATGTGTTTTCTTCGATCTACCAACAGAACTCTGGTAGCTTCTCAGTACTGTTAAGGGACCAACAAAGAGGTTTGCAGTACTGTAGCAGTCCAAATAACCGACCCATTGCATTACATGTGATGCAGAGAACTTCCCATTCATTCCCATAAGAAAGACAAAAAAGGCTGTCAAAAAAATGCCTCGGTCTTCTAGAAAAAAGGACTTGAAACTTGATGCATCCATTTTCCAATGCGCAATCAACACAACATTGTTGAGAGATGAAAGGGTTTTGACCACCTTTGGTCCATGTAAGCCCATACTATTTTCCCATTTTACAGTCAACAATAAAGCTGTGAATCATCTGATTTAGAAACCTCAGCAAATCTGGGAGAGAGACAGAAAGGACCTCAGCCTGCTGCAGTCACTGTCCCACGCACTGACCATCAAACTTCTGTTTGCATCTGCTGTCTCTCAGGACTGAGCTCTTAATACACACTCACAGAATCTTGTTTCATGCCCAATAAAAAGTATATTGTTGTTGCCAGGGATTAACTGCTCTTGAAAAATGAAAGGATGAAAAACTAGGTAGTGAGAGAACAAACAACATTTCTAAGTATAGATGGCTTGTTCCTAATCCCACGTACCTCAGGACATCTAACTGTCTTTACTGATCTGTGTCAAAAATAGGGAGGATGCTGCTCCAATATTGCTGAAAATAAGCACGAGCTGTTTTTTTAATGCAGAACCACAGGAAAAAAAAAAAAAGAGAGTTGTCTTGACTAAATTACATTAACTTCAGACAACAACATGTGCTCATCAGGCAATCCTCAAAGCCACAAATAACGCTCTTTAACTCTTCATAGGTTCACTGCTACATCTCCGAGCATGCAGTTAAGCACTTTTTATGCAGTATGTTCTAAATGGCAGATTACTTCACAAGACAAAATTTATTTATTTATTTCTTGCAAGAGGGAAGGGACAGTGACTAAGCATTGTTCCAAAACAGAAGAATAAGTTATAAAGCCTATTTGTTCATGAAGGTTTTCTTGGTGGGCTTTTATTGGTGTTGGTTTTTTTTGTTCCCTCCCTGGGGCAGAAAAATGTATGCTTTTAATGGAAACAGAATGAAAGGGAACATGGATTTAATAATGAGAAAGAGCAGAGGCAGAAATTCACATAATTCAAACCTCATTTTGTGATATCCAAAACGTTTGGAAAATGTTTTATCTGCATTACAGAACTTCAGGCTGTACTAAGTTCCCTTATTCCTAACTTCAATTGTTAGCTCGCTAAATATTTTCCCAGAAGGAATATGAATTAAACATGAAAGGAAAAATTCCACTAAATACAGCCTAGAGAAAGCAGGTGCAGCTCTTAGAGAAGTGCCTGGCTCCAGTTCAGTTTGGTGGTGTAAATTACATTTCCAACGTCCATGTTGTTGGTATTAGATTAAATTAGGAGTGGATCCTATGAAATCCAAAAAGTTATGCTGATGTAAAAATATGATAAGAGAAGGGAAAGCTGGGAGTGTGGTAAGAATGATGAGAAAAAAAGTGATTGAGCGCAGCAATGTAATGTATATGAACAAACAACATCCGTATGAGTTATATTCTCCATTAATTCCTTTCCTTCCTATATTTACTTTTTTTTTTGCCTAGAGGGAACGTAACATAAAGGAGAATTCCTTGTTTTAGATTATGCTTCTACTATCCAAAAAAAAATTTCCAGAACCAACATGAGTCTGAAGACTTCAGTAATTGGACCCATACATCACAACAAGTTGTCAAAATAAACTTCTATTCTGCTTTGCAGAGCTGGTTATTTCATAAGTGAAGACCTAGGAAGGGACCAATGCTACACAGCGCTGAAGGCCTCCTGCAAGGTGCTAAGTGCCTTCAGCGTCCATTAAAGTAAGTGAGAATTGAGACCAGTCAGCACTTCACAAGAGATGCTAAAATGCTTTGCAACACTGAGCTACAGATATGTCACATCCTGAACCCTTTTTTTGTTGTTTTTTTTTTGCCTTTTTAACAAGGTCTGCATGATGCTACCTTTCATCTGTGTTCTTTAGAGGTGAAGACAGCACTGGAAGCGTGCTTGTACGCAGCACTTTGCCATCTCACAATCCCCTCTGGTTTTGTTCTAACCAGCTCGCACTGACGTGAAGGAGCAGGACTCCTCACACTACTGATCGGCACCACGGGAACCTGCTGAGCCGTGACACCAGCCGAAACAGAGTAGGGAACCTCCATCCTCCCCAGCAGCAGTATGTGGCCTTTTAGTGGAGCGAGGACTCCTGCTGAGCTCAGGCATGTTTCTTTGCTCCCGGGGGCAGAAGCGTGCAGCAGGCACCCTGTGGGAGCCAAGCGCACCCTCCACGCTACAAACAGCGCCTGCGACGCACCCTCTCCCTGCACAAGCAGCGAGCTGGCGACGACCCGCTTCATCCACCCAGTGCCAGGTTGGGGGGCACTTCATTTGAACACACTGGGGACATACCTATCCTATTTATACAATGGAAACATCATGGCAAGGGTGAACTGCATTAAAAACCTAGATACCCAGGCACTTCCAACAAGGGAAAAGGTCCCTATTTGTGACATGGTACAACTTAAATTGCTGGATGGTGGTTCCTTACCAGTCCAAACACACAAATCAGCAAACAAATCAGTTTTCTATAATCTGATAGTTATAAAGGCCCGGCTATAACAGAATGGGGGATTTTTACAAGGAAATGCAGAAACAGACATTGGCTGTGGTGGACAGCATAATGCAAGGCACTTTCATCTTGTACTATCACAGCTTGTCACTTTAACAGGAGTACTTATTTCAATTTCCATGGTTTAGAACAGCCAAAGGGAAACTAATATAAAACCATGAAGCAATCTGAGTAGCTTTAGCACAGGCACAGTATTTTCACAAAGTATAAATGCTTTCTGTGAATACAGAAAATACTGCCGTGATGTGACAGACCTGATCTTTAGTTACCTCTATTCAGTACACGAGCATTTGTCTGGCATAACAAACATTGAGAATAAAGCAAAGAGGAGATCCTGTGAAACGAGGGGCAGACAAAAAAAAAAACAAAAAAAAACCTATTTCAGTGTGAATAAACTGACTTTGAACAATTTCTTGTCCACTTCTATTTTGAAAGTCAATTATGTTTCCTATAGGATGCCATAATACACAAAACAAAGGCAGCAGCAGAAACAGACCTTAAAAAAAAAAGACACAATCCATTCCCTGAAAAAACAGGAAGAAAAGGGGGAAGGAAGAGAAAAGAAAGAGGAAAAAAAGAATAATCTCTCTTCAATTTGACAACATTTGATTTATATAAAGCAAAATTCAGGATGATATGATTTCAGCCTATGATTTAAAATCATAGTCTGCCTGATACAAAGTGATAAGGCATTGAAAATATCCCTTTCTAAAACATTGGTTCTAATTAATTGATTTCCATTTAGCGCTTGCTAATATAAAGCTTTGCTAAATCTTTTTCCCCTTCAAATCTCTGTCAAAGAACATAAATCCGCTCCTACGCTTTTGTTTCTCTTTAGAAAATTTCTGACTTAGAGTGGTAAATGGGAATTGGTGAGACAAGTGCAAAAATAATTGGGACCTGCACGATCTCTGTTGGTATGAACATCCCAAACCACAACCTAGCCATTAATAATGTAAACTGCAAGGTTTTGGGAGGCCAAGAGCATCTCCTAGGATACATCCTGGCATCCAATCACAACCGTTTCAGAGACGAGCACCACTGGGAACATGTGATTTCAGGAGGTGTATGAGCACTGCGGCCACAGGAGTCTGCTGCAACTGCGAGTGACATTAGGCAAGTGCAAACTTGCAAATAGAAGAGACGGCACAAACACAGAGAAGCTGAACATGATCGGATGGGAATGGTATTATAATGCATGACTGTTGTAAAGGAAAAAAAAAAAAAAGACACGCCAGAAAAAGGATTTGTTAAAACATATAAGGAGAAGGACTACATTTCCAACACTGAAACACAGTCTATATATCCAGACCTAACTTCTTTTGGATTAAAAACAACAACAGTGGTGACACTGCCCTGCAAGCAAGAGCCTGATCCAGGAAAGCAATTCAAGTGTGCCATAGCTGTTCCGTGTGTTCACAGCCTAAGACATATAACCAATTTAAATAGCCAGAATGTAATAACCTACAACACACCAACCTTAACAGCTTACCTACAGTGCTCTATGAGAAGTCCTAGGGTACTTTTAGAAACCTTTAGCTACTAAAAAATCAATTCCCTGAGCCTCTTTAAGTCTGAATCAGAGAGCTGGCATCGCACCTGTATTTGCCCCTGAACCCTTGGAAAGGCACGTGCAGCTAAACAGCCGAGCTGCTTCTCTTGGTGCTGCAACTTCTTTCTCCCCTGCAGCTCAGGAAGGATAGACAGAGCTCTCTGTAAAGCCATGTTATCAGATTAAATTAAAGCTCTAGAGGGCAATTCTGCAGCCAGATCCTGACTAGGTGGTTGGAGATGGACGGATGATGGGGGAAAAAAGGCCCCGGACCTTGCTGCTTGACTTTCTCTACCAACCCAAAGTAGGATGTGGAGAGATCTTATAAAATAAAAACAAGAGAAAAATAATCTTGCTGCATGGGTGTAAAAAACTGTATTTTGCAGACCGCTCCGACTTGTTTAGCAGGCACTGGCCTTGGTCACTGGGACCTGAAGAGATAGGAAGGATTTGTAGGAGTAAATACACTGCAGTGCTGTGGAAGAGGAGGTGGCATTCTGAAAAACTGACGGCATTAGCTACGGTTTGAAGAACAACTATTAAGTGGCTGCCTAAACATACAGTATCCAGGGGCTCATATCCCATCTCAGTCACAATGCAGCACAAGAAAAAAACTCTTTCAGACTCCAGATATGAACTAATAAAAATGAAAGCGCAAAAAACATTTTCTCCTTTGTAATTTTTTTTCAATTATTGTAAAGACAAGCTATCTCCAAATGCGTGAAAATAAAATCCAGGTAAAGACAGTGAATGCACGATAAATGTCAGAAACCCTCAACACGCTAAGTCTGTTTGTAAGCAGCATTAAAAAAAAGTATTTTAGCAATTGCTGCCATACCCAAATACACAAATCAGTCCAAGACTGCATTTACTATCATGGGGCAGATGTCCTCATATCGACATGGTAGATATAAGTTATGACCTTACACGTACAGCAGATGCGTATACATTTCTACATGTTGGTATAGTGTTATCAAGATTACACTGGTAATCAGGGGTTCGACAACACAAGATGAGATTCGTCAAGACAACAATAGTAGTAAAGGTTACAAAGTAACTCCTGACCTACAGGAGCCAATGACACAATTCCCATTGGGGTCGACAGAGCTGGAGTCAGCCTACAGTCCCTGCAAGAAGGTTGGGAATGAGATTCTTAGCAGCAGTGTAGATGGAGTGGCATAAAAATGGTTGGACAGTAGGATGAGTTGAATGTAAAATGAGTATGTCTGCATAAGTGGGAATCTAAATAGACTAAATTAGCAATTTTCAGAGTACTAGCATTTTATAAATCTTCTAGGTGAGTTGAGTTCAACGGGTGCATTTTACCTGCTAGGCAATGAAAGATAAGTAATGGATTATAAAGATATAAGAAACTTTCAATTCACTTAAGTTCTTCATGCGATAAGGTTAAAGAAAGAGTTCAATTACGGTGCAACATTCAAGTTAACATGGAGATAACAATGGCCAGGTACTTGTTACCTGATTAGCTGAACAAAAGAAAAATGAATATTTGCAAGGAAAAAAAAGGATTGGCTAAAAAATAATTAATCTTGAGTACCTATGCAAGTGTAGGTGACACTTGATAAGCTCATTCATTAGAATTGCAGAAGCATTCTTTGTTAAGGAATTTATTTCACTGGGATTTCTAGACTCACACATGCCTTATTCTCCCTTTCCCTCAAAGAAATGTGAGATTTTTCACAACAATCTACTCACTGATGAGAATTTAATGATTTAATTTTTTTTTTTTGCTTGAGACTGTTCTAATAAAGCAAAGGATAGCAGTGAATCTAATGTAGAAAATAAGACTGATAAATTCCTTTGCACATTACGTGTCAGACTTTTTACTTTGATTAGTAGAAAGTAAGAAATGTAATTAATTCTCACAATCTATACCTACATATAAATGACATATTGCCTAGGGCAAATAAAGAGATAATTTATGAGTGGTGTTCATATTTCTCTGGTCACACAAAAGGCAAATGTCTCTTTTCAGAATGGCTATGCAGCAGTGAAACACAGTAATCACTATTATTTATCACAAATACTAGAAATGTCTTACATAGAATTACGTTGTTCCTAATGAACAGTAGTTTCATTTCTCAAGTAAGTGCAGAAGCATGTCACATTCTTCTGGATATTAGCAGAAATATACATTCCAGGCAAGCAAAAACATTGTTGCTAAACACGCTTCTGCAGGAAAGGGTATTTCTAGGAAAATGTTTTACTCAGCCTATCATCTCTGCCACTATAAACCTGAATGGGAGATAATAATGATAATGCGGTATGAGCTAAGCGTTTTAGCTGAGAGGAATGCTAGAAAACCAGTATAGTAGTACACAGTCTCCCCGTAAAGCTGGGCTGTCCCTTGGATTCTTTCAAAGTCCTACATATTTCCAGTTAGAAGTTGCTCGATTCTTAAAATCACATGCCAGATGACAATGTTATCATCAAGTAGAGCTGGAGAGAAGGAAACTATGCAAACTATTGGGTTATCATTAGAGAGAAAACCTAGTGTGTTCTGTTTGCAGTGAAGCGATACTCACTATTGCCTGCGCAGGCTTCTGTCTGGCTTAAAAAGCATTACAGATTTTCAGTGTTCATTTACTTATTCCTCTTTTTAAAAGGCAGGGAAATTATCTTCTAGCCTCAGACTCATCACCCGACACATTTGTTAAAATGGTGATTTCAGGAGCCACTATTTCTGGGGATAACACCGAAGAGCACAACTGCCTGAAATATCTTGATTTTGCATACTCTGCTTTGGGTGTTAGAGTGCCGCATTTCAGAAGCGCAGTGACCAGAGTGTCTCTGACCACCTACCAGTTATTAAAACCTCTGCTTTTGTGTCTTTCAACTTTATTTGCTAAGTTTTGGTGTAGAACAATGAGGACAGAATATCAATCACATTTAGTGTTGCTTCCCCTCATCAGCAATGGAGAATCAGCTAGTAAGAGGTCAATCCTAATGGCTTGACTTTGGAGAAATTTCCTCAAGGTTAGCAGCCCTATACTGATGTAAAACATCTTAAATATTAAGGGTCACTCCTGAATAAATATGTGGAAAGCCATTCCAGCTTAGGTGATATGATAATCAGCGGAAAAGTATTTGATATCAGCTTCTCAGTTCTTGGTGCTGCTAAGCATGCCTTTGACAGGAGCTGCTGAGCTAACTCGGCATACAAAATTAACTGATAATTCTAAACACGGGTAGGATAGAGAGCTAATTGGAAAGTCCCCTAGCATTAAATAATTCCCATCTGTCTTCAAAAGCATAGTATCAATCACAGCGACTGTTGCACTGGTCTTCCTTTTCTGGCATTCTCCAAAGAGGAAATGGGAAAAGAACAGAATGTATAAATCATTTTGATATAAAAAGAAAGTGCTTAGGCAGCCATGTAATGAATCCCTGGCACTGTCATCTAGGTTAAAGGCCATGAAAAGTTTTGTACAGTCCGGAGTATGAACAACATAGCATAATGGAAACCTGGTTTACAACCTCACACAGCAATAAAACTCTATCTTAAACAAACACACAAGCTAAATTCTAAACAATCCCATAAACCAAAAACCATTGTAAGATAAGGACTAAGGTGTACGTTTTACTCGTAATCTCACTTTGGTGTTTTTGCATTTTAGCAGCAAATATTGGATTGCCAGTGAGATTCGCTCTCGCAATTATTTCCATATTGTGCAAAATGTCTGGGTTGTTTTTGAACAGTCCTTTCTTTCCCACTTAACTAGAAAGCAGGAACTCAAGCATTCAGTGCAACTCAAGATCCAAAGGTGATGCTATCTCACACATTACAGAAAGACTGCAGGTTAGCATTAATCGTGAAAACCATACAGAACAATTATCAGATAAAGAATAAAACGTCTTGTGCATTGTTCAGAACAGAACCACGCTCCACTCCGTTAAAAAAAAAAAAGAAAAAACAGGTAGGGCTATTTTTAGAAATAAACAGGTTTTCTCCATCCTACTCAACACATGCCATCCTGGACAACTTCTAACTCATGTCAGCAAATGTTTGCTGTGGACTCTGCAACACATTGTCTGTGTCTGCATTTGCATTCTGATCATTCTGTATCTGTGTTTTGTATATTTATCTAGAACCAGCAGCTCTCAAAGTGAGCTTAGATAATAGATAAGTTAAAACACACAGCCCTTGGAGGAAAAAAAAAAAAAAATCAAAATTATTTAGGTTTTGTTTGAGGTTTTCATAAGGAAAAAGAGTTGATGTCAAGATTCTGACCAGATCTGCAGATTTGAGGTGGGTTGTGCCCTCCCATCTATGGCCCTTTACTGCTACACCTTCCCCCGCACAGGACTGAAGAAACAGCTGTCCTGGGTGTTTGGACGCACACTGCTGAGACCAGCCTCTTCCTTTTTACATTTAAGGGGGCATCTTAAACAGCTCGGTCTGGTGGTTTACCCCTGTATGCACAAAGCTGGATGTAATAAAAAATATACTTAATATATGCACGTATGATATCCTTAGTAATAATGGTTTGATATTTGCCAATGAAAATTAAAATATAAAGTTTGGATATTATTAATAAAGTGATGTAAGAGAATAATTGGATGGTGGCTTGTAGGACCCTCGGAAGGCTCCTTGGCTGAAGTATGATGCAGAACAATAGACTATTTCAATAAGCATGAATATGTTAAGCAGAGCATTTTAAGAGACACAAGAATTTGACTTTACATAAAATTACCATGAGACTAAGTACTGATTAATTTTTTTTAGAGTTAATTAATATAACGACACTGATTTCTAATATACTTTCTATCAAACTGATAAATATTCATGTTACTTTAATGCTGTCACACAGAGATGAGTGAACATGACATACAGCTCACCAAGGAGCAAAATCTGAGCATTAAACGTACGCATTAGAGAGAGGATATTCAACTATGACTATATAACTCTAAGCTCCATTTAGTGTCATTTAATAAGAGATAGGCAAAAAGCCAAGGATATTTAATAACAACATTAACAAGGGCAACAAATTTTCTTCCCATTTTCTGCAACCTAACAGCCAAATCCATACTTTAGAAGTTATAAAGGTTCCCCTAAGCTGTGGACAACTACTTAGTACTCACACTAGATTGTAAAACTCATCTTATGCTTTCATCAGGCACCATTAGTCCTGATACTTCAGATATTTTTATGTAGCTAGTCTTCTCTGCTGATTCCTCCCTGTAGAATTTTCCGTAACCTACCTTCAGTATATTCACTTTCAGAGTATACTAAGTAGATTTCCCTAATTTCTCAGGAACTTCTTTCCTCCTTTGTCAGACAAGTGAAGAGACTTAAAGCACTTCTGCTACTGACCAAATGTTGACATTCAAATGGAACAATCTGATTCAGATCTTAGGATGCAACCCAAAACAATGGCAGTAATGAGGGACTAAAAATTGAACTAAATTCCCTTTTTTTTTTTTAACACAATTTTGCAATCTACAGAAAAGTCAGGGCAAAACCAAATAAATGCTGATAAAGCAGAAAAATCTCAAGGTATTTCAATTAATTGAAAAAAAACCAAAACAAACCAACAGTTCTGTTTATTTGGTTTTGAATGTGCAGCAGCTTTTCCTGCGTGCAGACAGTAGAAATGGACAATTTCATAATTCTCAGTAATGCTACATGTCTGTTTGTCTAAGCCCTTTTGCACTCCTAATAAACCTAGAAATCTTGATACCTCCCTTACTATAGCACTAGAAGCCCACATTTGCTTCATTCAATGATTTTCAGCCATACAGCACAGTTCTATCAAATGTGTGTGGGGATCACATTCAACTAAATATGATAGAACAAGGTCTATACAAGATAGATGACTCTGCAACAGAGCCCATCTGACAATGAGTTTGGGCAGACAGATCCCCGAGAGCTGTGGGATAAATAATACAGAAAGACCCACTTTTGAATACCCAACATTAAGTTAAGAAAGCCTCCAATTCCATGCTGCGAGGACTGACTGAAATAAGTTTACAAGATCACACTAGTCAAAAATTGTTTTGATGGATAAACAGCCTCCCAGAAGGCATTAAGCCATATTAGGAATTATCTGTATTTTCACCCTCATTCCTAATAATTTAAGCTATCATAAGCTCCATATCACACACTGCAGGTAATTTGATCATATGTCTACATCAGAGCACATAAAAATCTGTACTTCTATTTGATGCAGTAATGTATAGATCTAGTATTTATACATGTAAAATTGTGGTCTAAATTTCTAGTTCCAATTGTTATTTACATAGCCAGCAATTTCTCTTGTCTTTTCCTTATTTCTTCAGAAACTCATTAATAATTTCCATCCACATCAGCAGTAATGATCCTGAACTCAGCTAATGGAATTGTCCGTATAGACAGTCTCAGAAAGGCTCAGTGTCAGGTAATCCTTTAATATGGAGAGACAGGTCCACATATAACTCCTATTCTAAACTCTCAGGCTGAGCATCACTGAACTGAACGCACATAAGTATGTGGAAGAAACAGGTATTTACGATAATTTTTAGTGAGGTGGGTTTAAAATGGATACACAGCATGCCTTTCAAAGTCAAAGGCTAAAAATACTACATCTCACTTGGAGGGGACTTTCTAAAGAATAAGCAATAACTTTTACTATTAAATAAAACCTCTAGTCTATAAAGCTTTTGTTATACCTTTCAAAATATAATTTTTCCATGAGTGTGCTGCATCGGTAGTTAGCCATTGTTGTGGTTTCTTTTATTCAGCTGAAAGAGGTATGGGCCTTCTCTGCCAGTATTAGAGGCACCACAGTAATTGCTGTAGCTATCTAGGATAAACATGGGAATTGTCCTCAATTTTCATAGCTTCTTACTTGCATTCACTTTTAAATTTGGCTTTTGATCAGAGCATCTCTAACTACACTTTCCACTATTGCTGGAAACTTCTAAAATAACTGTATTTTCTTTTATTTCCATTCCAATTTTCACTACGAATTTAAATTTTGCGGTTGATGAGACTTAAAAAGAAGCAGTCCCAATCCTGGAACTGCCAGATTGAGATGAACATATCTGCTAATACACCAAGTCAGGGACACATTTCAGTACGTACATGGCTGTGGGCTACGAGGGTTTTGCTAACTGGGACATTGGACTGGTCAGGAAAGAAGCACAGATTTTGGACCGTCACAGAGTGGGTTGTTTTTCTCCCACTGATACTCAGGATCCCAGAAAAGAGATGACCAGGTGAAAGGAGACAAGCAGAAGGGCTTGCAACTGGAGACTAGCTGAGCAATCAGCAGCCTTTCATCCCTCCTTAACAACGTCGAAGGAAAGCTGGAGATTGAAACTAGCTGTCTGTAGTTGCAGGGCCCAGGAAGAATTTTTCAAAAAAGAAAAAGAAAAAAAGCTGTCTTGCCCCAAAGCAAGTAAGTTATCTCACCTTTTTCTTATGACAAAACCAACAGATGCTGCACAGGGAAAGCAAGCTTCTTGTGCACCCACACACCTCAAGAGGGAACAGGGCGTAGGGCAGCTGCACGGCCAGGAGTCAAACATCAGAGGTAAAAGAGAGCAGTAGCAGCTTGGTGGCCCTTAAGTCTGGGCCAGAGACCAGCCTGCCACAACAGCTGCTGGGCTCTTGTCCTGTCCGAGACCTACAGATCCACCTGAAGAATTGTCTAACTCTTTCCTCAAGGCTCCTAAAGGGACCAGAGAGTTTGATTTCTCTCTGTTATGGAGCACGTACTAAGCCCTTCCAAGACCCGCAGCGGACAAAGCCTATGCCAAGTTATAGACAAGTAATATACAATCTAGCCTGACATTTAATCCCATGAGATACTTGCACAGGCCTTTATCCGAGCACCCAAGCCGATGGTCTCAACATCTGGCTGCAGTCTGGCTTACGCTATCACAACCCACACAAACTAAGAGCACGGCTTATTTCATTCGGATGATGGGGTCACTGGCATTTGGCAAATGCTAGGCTAAGCGTTATTAATCATACACAAGGAAAGTGGTAAAAAACTGCTGTGGTCAATAGGATGTCATCTTAAACTTTTTGGCAACTTGACAAGTGCACTTTTTTTTCCATCAGGACCCTCATCCATAGGTGACCTCTACACACACCAATACCTGAAAACATGGATTATGACAGGATGGCAACAGTCTTGTAAAGTATACTACCACTATTTTTGCCTGATCTTTTTTTTCCCCCCTCAAAATCATATCCAAAATATAAGAAACCCTGACACTCCAATGACTGCATTAAAAGTCTGCTCTACAAATTCCTTCTGTATTGACCTCTTCTCACCATTTCTCACCTCTTATCCATTAGTTTAACTCATTTAAAACCCGTGTTTAAAATATTCCGAAATAGGCAAGCAGGCCCTATGCATTTCAGTTGTCCAACTGAATGTGTTACTTGAAGAATGTCTTCCTACTTACACTTTTCACTTTTGTACTAGCTGTGAGAAACCAACCAGTCTTGACAGTTCATTTTAAGATTTAGATGTTTGGTGTTAAATGATGCTGGGTTTAGAAAGTGAGAAAGTTATTGGAGAAGTTTATAAAATATGTGTTAGCAATTATTAGGAAAACAATATCTGTTTACTATAGTACTTCTGATAATAATCAGGAATAGGAGAAAACCTCCTGAAACCATAAAAAGTCATTAAATCATCATCTTGCTATAAATCCCCATTCTCAAGTATGTTTTTCAATTGCCAGCTTTGCCAAGTGGAAGATATATTATTTGTTCTCACAGCTGGATTAGAGAGCTATATCAAAACACTTATTTTCCATTGGGTTTCTTATCCACACTCTTTTACTGTACCCTTAGAACATTAGCTTACACCAAGTGGTTGTTGCTTAAAAGTAAGTTACTGTGCGTTATGACAATTTCAGGTCTCTTGTTGCTAGCTGGAAATTCACATCCTGTTACTGTAAACATACAGACATACTGGAAATATTTAAGATAAATCAGAATCATTAAAAACGAGCTTGGAAATAATGAGAGGAATTCACCATTTCACAAATCTTCATTGGTTTGGGATCTGCAAGGGAAGAATTACCTAAGATTCATTTTGCATGTGCAGTGCTTAAAGACTGATGGGGTTTACACAGGTCCGAGAACTGTATATGTCCGAAGGCACTACTAGATGCTTACGTAGTCACTGAACAGAGAAATGTGAGTCCAGCTGCTCACCCCAGAAGTTGAGCCATTCACACCAAGTGCTGTACTAGCTGTCTTGCAACCATTTTACCAAGCACACTTCAGTAAGAGCTTCTAAAAAAATCTTAGTGCCTCTCACTGGGAATTCCGACAATCCTTTACTATTCAGCGGGAAACATAGGTGCTTAGCTCCTCTGAAAACTAGGCTGTTCCTATAGGAGTCCAACTTCAGACACCCACATCAAAAAACATCTATAATCTCTCCCAAAGAGAAAGAGAGAGGCCAAATGTTTATCATAAATCTTCTATTAACCATGTTATGTGTTCTCTAAAAGTTTGAACTATTTTAAATTTGCACAAATGCTCAGAAAGATTTTTCAATTTTGTCACCTATCTCCATTGAACAAGATTAGGAGCTTCATACAAGCTTTTATTGCAGAGAACATGACTACAAAGATATTTAAGTCAAAATTTCACTACTGTGCCTAAAATTCTCATAGCACTGCATTAGCTCTGTGATCCTGAAGAGCAGCACATATTTCCATGCTACATCTGTTGCCCAAGCGTAGCTTTAAGTCACTTGACCTTCCACAAAGTTACAGTCACAGAAGATGACTTAGGGACGCCCTGGCAGGTGCAACAAGGCTTCAGCACCTGAGGGTCAAGCTTGCCCCGCTGCTCCCCTTGGTACTCAAATTTCTTGGCCTTCAGCACAATCCAAGCACGGGTTCCCTGCACTGCCTTCCTGGGCTGGTAGCAGCAGACAGCACTCATCGTAGGCTCATGGTCCTTAATAGCACAGAGACAACTGCACTGCCACTTGCTTTAAGGCAGTAATAAACAGCTGAAGAGGCACAACTATTTCAATAAACCTGACTGGAAAAAAGGGGGAAGGTTTTCTTCTCTGCTTCATTGACAGCAACTTGCACTTTTGTTCCCCCGCTTGACTCCTGACATGACGGAGAAAGTGTTGTGAGAGGAACAGCACGTGAGAAGTACTTTCTATCAATAAAGGAGAAAGAGCAAACACTTCCTGAAGAAAAAAAGCTTTCCTTCTCAGTAATGAAATGGTGACACAACTAGTGCAACTTAGCTTGGCGGCTAGAGTAGCTTCAGGAGTCCTGCTGCCACAGAAATCAGGGCGCAAATCAATCTTGTGAATGACAGGACAAAAGCCTCATCAGGACATACATTTAACAATGGCTGTGAATATCAGAGATTCTAACACAGTGAAGATTAAAACAAGCCTATGTTATCAATCTGCCTGGAGAGACTCGATGTGAGAGAATTAGGTGGTGCAGTCTCACTGCATGAGATGATGATAACGTGCAAAACCAGCATGGACATCAATATTTAAAAAAAAAAAAAGAGCGTAAAAAAGAAGGACAGTTGCTTCCCCTTGTCTTGTACACAGGATGACGAGGAACACCAGACTAATCCCACAAGGAACTGAAGTTACTTGGTGCTGCCCTTGTATCCTGCCCTTCAAGAAAGGCAGACAACCCCCACACCCTGGCTCTAGGACGCAGGAGACCCCACTGCAGCTCCCAAATCCTTCCCTGAGCTCACTGGAGATGCTAAACTGTCACAGATGTAGCAGAACAAAGAAGGAGATATGCTCTTTTCTCATCCCATTTTTTTCTTCCAGTTCTTAAGTTTGAGATGTCCAGGACAGGATTTATGCTATAATGAGTGTCTTATATGTCCTGGGCACAATGTCTGGCGCTTTTGGTAGGGAGTGTGCACACTTCTGTAAACTGAATAATAACTACACAAATGTACCCTTAAAAATCCCAAAGCCTGGCTTGCTGATTTGGCCCTGTAGATCCAATCCATTACAAAACTTCCTCCTCTTTTGCCTTGCAAGTACTCCTTTAACAGTAGTCACAATCTATTTTTTACTGCAAAAATAGAACAGAAAAATTTGTCACAGATTCAACTGAAAATGGCATTTTAATATGAATCATACGTATTCTACCCCCCCCTTAAATTATTCTCTGGATAAGGAATCAGATATTCTTTTATTAGCATATTTCATTTCTAAGTCTTTCGATACACAGAAATAATATTTTTTAGCAAGAGACAGCTCTTAGACAATGAAAAGATATTAAATCGTAGGTTTAAAAATTTCCTTTCTATTGGAAGTCCATACATATTTGAGAGGGTAACAGAACAATTGTGCTACCTCAAGATTCATTAACTGCTGATCTCACTAACAAACGGACAAGAGAGAAAACGAGGAAGGGAACCTTTTGAATATTTCATTAACTCTGATATTCAATTATTATAACAATGCCACTCAGGAGGGTTTGCACTGAATTTCTGCTAGAGATTGTTATTTTAAGAAAATGACAACTGATGAATTTGAACACTCACAAAATTGTTTTCCAGTTTCATTAATAACATAATGCTCATCCTCCTTTTGGAAACAGAAAAAACTGTTTATATTGCACTAAAATTCTTAGAATTTGAAGCAAAGTCACTTAAAAACAAAATTTGAAACCTCCATATTTTTACATGAATAACAGAGGTATATCCAATTTCTGTATTTTACATAATGGAACACATACAGCAAGAGGAGTAGTATTTTTCCTTTCTTTAACCTCACCAGAGCCTACTTATATAATGCAGTAGCTTTTCTCAAATTTTTCACATTATTATATTTTTCCTCAAAGTTTTCAGCACTTCTCAACTATTGTCCTGTACATTTTGGTAGCTTGCAGCAAGTCATTTCCTTTTAATAATTAATAGGCACATTTTTATTTTTCATTAACTAGACATCTACAATATAAACAGGTCCTATGAAATACTTGCCATGTCATTAAAAGCCCTCAGCAGACTTTATCCTTAAACAGCTCTTGTATTAAAGTGACAGAGCATTGTTTCCCCTACTCTACTTCCCACCTTCCTTCAATATCTAGAACCCCAGAGGAAAAAAAATGTTGTTTTAATGCCTTTCCATTGAGCTAATTAGAAGCAAAACTGCTTCTGTAGGTAAATTAGTAATAGCAGCTACAACAGTAGTCCCAAAGAAAGAAATCCTGTATCTCGGCTCATGTGAGATGGAGGCATGGCAACTGAGTTGAAAAAAATTACACATTTATTTCTGAAACTATGTAAGTGACCCAGTAAGAAGTTTTCAAAGGATATACATGCCTAAAATCTACTGGAATCGGCAACTGTTTGGCACTGTATTCCCTGTGAAGGAGGAGGTGGAGCTGCTCTCAGCAGCTCCCTCTGCATTACCAGTGACTCTCTCATCTCTGCAGACAACGCAGAGGCCTGTGCACCCCTTTGCATTTCACTGTTCAAACAATGGAAGCTTTGCACATGCAGCACCTGAAAAATTTCAGCTTTGGGAACTATTTTACTGGAATCAATACCAAGATATGATTCACGCACTAATTTTGAGGCTAGTTTGTAATATCAGAATACTCTATAGCTGGTCACAATTACATTTCCACAGTTATGTTCAGAGTTCAATACACATATGAGAAAAGACAGGAGGTTGCTGTTCTCCACATTAATCTGTATTTTTAAAATGCTAATTATTTTGCAGTCTCATATTACATCTTTGATACAAAGATCAGATGTCACAGCCACAAGTGCTGGTTATCTAATTACATACAAACAAAGCACATGTCTCTATATTTTGAAAAATATAGTTAATGCACGCATTTCTTTTGCTGAAAGCCAATTTCCTTTAATTTCATTGACTTCAGCAACAGTGGATGAGCAAAACTGTCCCTAAAACACAAGCAGACAAAACCATCCTGAGACAATCCTATTATCTGCAGCTAACAATTATGTGCCATTAATGTTCTCTGAAAAAGAATCACGCAAAACCCACACTGAAGCTAACATAAGACATCAATTATGTTCAGTAGAAGCTAACCCACATATGAAAACTGTCTCTCTTGCACATAACTAGCCTCAACCCAAGCTCTTGCAGTGTGGTCACACAGATAGCCATTTGTAAAATTACTGCTAATGTTTAAAAGGTTTTAGAACAAGCTTTATTCCAAGATTCAGGAATTCTGGTAACACTTTAAGTCTGTCAAAAAACCACTCCCCCAAAAAATAAAAATAGGCACATGTGAGTTCAGATACTTTGGTTAAAGCTGTCTGAGCCTTACGTTCCCCATTTGTAAAACTAAGATGATAACACCAGTGTCACCCATCGCGGCTGTCTGAAGTTTGTCATCTAATATTTGTGAAGAGCTTTGCAGCACAAAAGCCAAGTCCCAAAGTCACTCTTTGATGCTGACTTTGTCAAGATTCTTACTGTCTAAGCTGATAGTCAAATAAGGCTTGAAAACAAGCTGATGACTACCAGAGAAGCCACAATATGATAGACTGCACTTGAAAAATAGCTTTAAGAAACAATTATGTTTGCAGTTAACAGGATGTCTCAATGTAGAACAACTGTACTTACTGTTAAATATAATACACGTATACAGACAGAATTAAACAAACATGTTTAACTTCAGCTTCTTTTGTCGCAGGAAAGAACTTTGTATAGTGTTGAGAAAGATGATTTTTTTGTTTTTGTCAAGACTATTGTTGGGAAAAGATATTTAGTGTGAAAATTAGATACACATTCAAATTTTTTTCTCTCAATAGATAAAACTGACACAGACATAAATTCCCTTTATTTTCAGTGTAACCATTTCACTTCAGCTAAAAACATGTTTATTAAAGGTTCAATGATCGAAGATAAACTAATCTTTAACTACTGTTGACAAACGATTGCTCAGGGACTCCTGCTCATCTAATAAAGTGAATACGCGCTCCCCACATTTCTCCTTGCTATTACACCATAAACTATTTTTATAGCATCTTCTATGCAATGCATCACCAGGCACTTTACGTTATAAGACTAATCAGCAGATAAAACACCACTGGAGCTTATAACACTGATATAAAATTCAACATCTAGTAAAGTCTAAATCAAAAAGATAAGTTTTTTACATCCATTTGCAAACTAAGAGAGAAACATGCACTCCCTGCACTTGTGGATGGGAGAGAAGTCCAGTGATGTGGAGCACAGCAATTCAAAGCTTACATTGAATAAAGCTTGCACGCAAACCTTAGAAGTTACTTTGAGAGATTTCAAAGGGGCTAATGCACACAGAATGAAAATGTCAGATGCTAAACCCACATAATGCACATTCACTTTTCTAAGAACACAGGTTTTAAATGTGCATTAGAGCCATGGCCAAAAGCAATTCCAATTCTTTCAAAATTGTCTGATGATTGCTTGTATTATCTCTGTTTTGGAAAGTAATAAGCAGCTCACTACAGAAGCAGTCAAATAATTTTATTGAACCACTGAGAAGGTAGAGAGGTAAAAATAGTTTGGAAGGTAAACTAACTCAGCCAAAACCTGATGAGAAACAAAATGTTTCAGCACTTAAGATATTTTGAAAATAACAGTCTCATCTATCTGTTTATTTCAGAAATATGTCAGGAATGCAGTACTCCCACCCTCACTTATCAGGATTTGTGTATGTAATTACACAAAGTTAAACCAATCATAGATATCAATGAAGTACAGAGAAAAAAAATAAGTGTGTTAACTTAGAGTTGAAAGAGATTGCAATACTTATCTTAATATTAGTTAAAAAAACTCATTTATAGGAATAGCACTCCTGCAATAGTGATTATCAGACAGATTATATGGACAGAATTCAAAACTCATAAATCAATCTACAGTGTATTTCAGGGAAGAGGGACCTTTAAGAGGCTGAAAAAAAAAGCAGCAATGAAATAAGAGTCAGGACTTGTGAAAGTCCAGAGCTTAGATGCAAAAAACTCTATTCCGTAGTGAGCTGAGAAAAGAAGGAACCTTTAGTTAAAATGCCCTGAACGATAAAACATCTTAAAATAAACAGTAGCAAAAGGCACACTTCATGTTGAAAACCAACAGTGTAGCAAGTTCTGCAATGTAGGATGAGGATAGATCACAAGCATCATCACAGGACTTTATATAGAGAAAGCACCATTAGGTGGGCCGTACGTGTTAACAAAACTAGCCTGAAGAGTTTTCATACACATCATCACATGGAAATATTGTAACTTGCAAAATCAAACTTAAAGACTTCCACATAGGAACAACTAATAAAGGACCAGAGAGGGAAAAGGGGTTGGAGATGGTGTGGCTAATGAGGCCAAAGGATGGCCAAGCCAATTAGCAATGCTAGAGCCTGTAATAATAAAACAAGATCTTCTAAGATCTACATACAATTCTATGTATTATAATTGGATTTGCAACTCAGCAGCGAGTATCTATTCAGTCATACACTGTGGAAGTGAAAACCTATAATTTTATTCTTCTAAATCCAACTAACATATCAGCAGGTACCAGTTAAGTCCCAGTGCAGTAGGAGTTTGTTCTTGCTGCAGTCAACGTAGCACTTTGCTTTTAATAAAAAACAAAACCATACAGACTGCTACTTCCAACACAAACCAAAATGTATTAGCCCATATATATCCCTTTAATTTAAAAAACAGATTTTTGCACTCAAAAAATAAAGAAGTAGTTGGATACACATTGTGGCTCCCAAGCCCTTAACCCCACCCTGAGCACTTGCCTCCCCGCAGAGGTAGTGTTAACACTATCCCACATGGGGTACCTGCACACCTCCGCAACGAGGCCAGGTATTACACCTCTGCAACAACCCAAATAGGCACGGAGAACAGTCTGCCTTGACCACGCTTCCCTTTCCTCTGGTGGAAGGAGGCAATACAGTAACAGGAGTCTGCAAGGACCAAGGGAGGATTAGCGTTCGAGCATTGGACTCTAGTCTGGGCAGCTGCCCTGTAAGTACACTCAGAAATGAGAAACATGGAAGTGTTAAAAGAGTATACCTTGATATGTAGCTTAAAATCCTTGCAAAATAATCCCCAATCCTCTTATATGTCCTAGATCTAATCCACACAAATCATGAAGACACCAACACAGAGGGAGTAACCTTGGATACGGCCAAATGACCTTGCAAGATACAGCAACGATATTCACACTGTTGCTTATGACCTCACAAGGTCAAAAATGAAGTGCTTCAAGGTGCTCATATGGCTCCTCACCGATCTTAAACCATTGAGGCAGCAGACACAGCAACAGCAGTATCATCTGCAACAGATGCAGTATGCTGCACACTTGGCCAAATTCCCTTACAAAGCACCAAAACAGGGCTGTGAATAATTATAGGGGAACAAGTAACTATTACAGAGAGCGTGGCCTGCAAGTTGAACACCAGTAACAAAGAGCTAGATTGCGAGGCTTTGTGATGAAGAGTGACTGAAAACCCCTGCTCAGTGGATTGTGGCATGAAAAGCTCTGCCTGAATTGCCCAGAAATTTACATGATGATCAAAGGTAAAATAAGTTTAGCTGAAGAATAGCAGAAACGCACTTCCATTTTTATAGGCAGGATAGGAGATGGCACACTGCAGGCAGAAAGATGGAAAGTAGCCTGAGCGTTGCAAATCAAGGTTGAAGCATTTGTCATTAGGTCAATAATTCAGCTGCACTTCAGATTTTTACTGATATGCAGGTGTTCAGTCACTGTCACATTAAGGCTTACGATGTCAAGCAAATGTGCATCCCCAGTGGTCTGACAGGACACAAGTGTGATCATGACCCTTAAGTACAGAGGATATAGGGTGCAGAGGCAGCAGAGGCAATGAAGAACCCAGTTACAGAACTGGAAGGCGAGTGGTCCTGAGAGTAATTCTGCTTCATAACTCTCTGTATTACCACTGCCACAAAAATCAGCCTAATTGGTGCCTGAACAGCATGAATACAGATAACTGTACACGCATTTACCTGTGAATGTGAAGAGTCTAAAACAGAGCTGCTCAAACATCAGCCACTCCTGTCCCACTCCTCTCTGCATTCAGGATTCACTTTGTTATGTTAGTAGGATATTTCTATTAATGGGCAGATATATCACCTTCAAGAATTCACTGTACCTTTCATCAAACAAATGGACAAGAATTTTAATACCTATGGGACAGCCTCGACCTTAAGTACCTCTTTGGTAACGCAGAATGAAAATAAGATGCTGTTGCTAACATAGAGCTGGTTGCCTTTTACATAAACCAGACCTTAAGTTCACTGTCTTATTAATTAAGCACTGAACTTTTGATAATTCTGGTGTTCATTTCTGTTAGGTTAACTAGTAATAGGTAACACTTAGCTCACCCGTGCTCAATAAACTGAATTCCAGCAGAAGACAGAAGAGATATATGCAACCACATGGCAGGAATATAATACAAGGCATTAATGGCACTGTTGAGAGGTGCAGAGGGTGTAAAGAGATTAACAGATTGTCATAAACTTAGTGTCCTTGAACAGCTTTCAATTAGAAGGCCTTAGACAAGTTTACAAGTGCAAATAGTAAATCATTACATATCTGAGCACCATAAGTAACTAAACACACTTGCTTCCTGGCTTAATTACCATCTAGTCAGAGAAGTACATTTTTATATATCAAAAAGTCTATAATCAGAAGAATCATCATCCGGAAGTACACTGTTAAATGAGAGATGGCAGCCAATAGCTATATACATTATTCAAATAGTGAGCTGGGATTACTCACTGGTTCACATCCTCCTGGGTCTGAAACATTAGCTCCAACAGTCATCAAAACAGCAATGTAACAATAGAAGTTGATGAACTCACAAAGGAAAATCATCGCACGGCTGTGAATAGACATTTACTAATAATAAAACATAAAGAAATGAAAACTCAGGACAGTGTAAAGTCTAAAATTTGTAGGGAACATAGATGTGGGAGAGGAAGCATTTCCAACAATTCTGCTTCTCACAGAAGAAAAATTTCCAGACAAAGGTTGTTTCTAATTTCAGCAGCTACCTTGTTCCCAGTATTTGGCACACTCTTAGCAGATGAGGAACAGACACTCAGCCCTAGGTCAGTACTGGAGAATTCAGCAATTGAAAAAAAACAAACCCACCCAACCAAAAACCAAAACCAAAACCCAACCATGTTCTCTGCAGAAACCTGCTTGCAAACCTGCAAAATTTGTGATGGAGTGAAAATGTCTTTCCAATGTAGACCAATGAACTCTGACCTAATGACTATCAAACATAACATTTCTCTACTCTGATCAAGACAGCAGAGTAGAAAAAGTGAGATTAGATTCTGATTTCAGTCACAGGAGTTAAATCAGAACAACTCCACTGACATACTCTCCATACAGTTAGTGCTTGGTCCTTGGAGCCCAGAAATAAAACCTAATAACAGTCTCAGTCATCCTCCTGAAAAACACAGTCTCAGTCTCTTTAAATGAGCTAATGCTGGCTAAAGCACGGGGCCAAAGAGGACCACCAGTGCTTTGAGAGTGGTTACATCAGATTTTCTGATGGAACCCGATGGGAACATGATGCACCTAATGGCAAGTCCTCTGCCTGCACAGAGCATTCATATAGACAGCAACACGCTGTGCAAGGCATTTGGGTTCTCAAAATTACTTGGAAATACGAGAGAGAATACTAGAAAGCTGTAAAAGAACACAGGGAAAACAGCGCAGTCTTAATGAAAGAACAGAACCAACCTTTAAAGCAATCAACGGTGAGCAGTTACAAAAAAAAAAAGCTGGAGGGAAATACAAACTAAAGTCTTCAGTGCAACGTGAGCTGCCTCTCAGCTGGCTTAGCAGACTATAAAGAGGAATCAACTTCCAAATTACGATGCAATTATTTCACCAGGTTCTTCCTCAGAAAAGATAATTATACTCTTGCAAATACTGAAGGGACATATAAAAAAAAAAGTCTGCAATGTAGTGTTTCAAGAGCCATTTCATAGTCCAGAAAAATCAACATGCAATTCTAAGCTTCACCTGAGATCAGAAAAATATTTACATGCAAGGTAAAGGAAAAAAAAAAGGCATCTCATATTAGCAAACCCAGGATTCAACCAACATTTCATTTTAAGAGCATGATGTTTAATTACACACTAGGCTGAAGACAGTTTAAAATTAGTTACCATATGAACTTAATGAAGAAAACAAGCCTGGTTCAATAAGGAGATGGAAATCTGGAAGGCTGGCTAACAGTTGTATCATGAACAACTAAATTCTTTCATGCCCTTTAGCTGCACTTGCCAGCAATAAAAATAATCTCATTCCAGATTTTAAGTATGACATCCTGGAGAGCTTGGTCTGTCCCTCAAAAGAAATTAGATTCTATTAACTGCATCATGTATGCAACGTTAGGCAAAACACAGAAGAAAAAAAAAAAAAGGTAGACTTAGGGTCATTCACAACTCCTTTCGCTTCAGACGCTTCCAAGCAGAAACGAGGCAAATAATAAAAAGTCTTCTGTAGATTTTTAGGATCATATTTTTAAAGTCAAGTCTTTCACTCTTTCCATGACTTGAGGCATACGTGGATACATTCCTGTGAAATCCACTTAAAAAAACAGGCTCTGCACCCAAAATCTACCAGAGGTTAGGCAAAGTAATCTTCAAAAAATAGGTAACAAGTAAAAAATTAAGCTCCCTCTGTATAACTCTTTAGAAAAGAAAAATTTCAAAATGAATTTCTGATATTTCCTTTAAAAAGTAGGAAAATTAGGGTCTTTGATTACTTCAGCCTTTGCTACTTCATAAGCTTTCCACACTGTTTGTCTTTGCTGCCTTGGGGAACAGTAACTATGATTAGACAGTGCAAAATAAGTAGCATTAGCCCTAAGGTCAGATGAAACACCTAAAAATTTCTGACTCCTTTCGGGGTCATGAAAATGTACGCTGATTTTCCCCCTCCTCCCTTAATAAGATGAGTAAGTTGTGCCTGAGGCCAGTCGAGTTCCAAGCAGCTGAACTAAGCAGCCTTAGTAGGAGTGTGATTACCCATTGGCTTCTTCTGGATGACCATTCTGAGTTCTTCTGTACGTATCAAATATGCCTTAAAAAATGTACACTTCCCCCACCACCAATAAACTTGCCTTTAAGGTAACATTGCAACAATGTAGGTGAAAATCTGCCAGACCACATCACATTCTTTGGGGAAAACTGACCTTTTAAATTTTTTTTTGATTATTCTTATTGGAAGGTATTGGGTGAGGAAAAATATAAAAAAGCTGTCTTCCCTTCCCCAAGTAGCAGTGTGGATCTAAATAATAACGAATGCTGACCGTCCTTTTTAAAAATGAAATATGGAGAAAAGTAAAAAGACTCAATAAAGTGTTTGGCTGTGCAGGTTGATAAAAGATTAATATTATAAAGAAACAATAGGAGTTGATCAAAATACTACTAATTTGGTCTAAATGCTTAGGATTTATAGCTGGGCAGGTATCGATTTATGTAAGTGGTTTTGGCAAACATTCACATTGCTAAAACAGAATTATAGTGCTATTGTCTCCTCTTACAACTTAATGTCACACTGCAGTGAACATCTGCATGGTGGAAGCCCGCATCCCTGTCTGTTTTACTGCCATGAAAGACAGTTTTAGCAAAAGACGTTTACGATGTTATCTCACACGTATCTATTACAAACCTAAGGATGCACGGTGCAATGAAGACAACAGATATTTGCAGGTTTCAAAGGTTTACTATGTCCACAGGCACCTAATAACATCGCTCACCCTCTCTGGATATCACACATAGACACCAAAACAAACATGTGAGGATAGTCCACAGCATACACCTAACGCTGTATGTAAAGCGGTACTTATCATGAAACTTGCAGCATTTTTATGAGGTTATCAGAAGAACTAAAAATGACATATTAGGGTTTGACAGGCAGTTAGCACAAACACTTTTTCCAATAAAACTAAAAATGCCCTTTAAGTAAAAAAGAAAGCATACTTTATTATGTTAATTCTTATAGCTTCACAAGATAACACTCAAAGCAGCAAAAATCTAAATTCCAGCTAATACTGATAAAACTAGGAAAGGACAGTTGTTTTTTTGGCAAATCTGGGAAAACAAGCAAGGCTTGCAAATCCTAAAAGCTTTTAACAGAATGACATTGCACACGTGCAAAGTGAAGTTTGACAAGGCAGGCTAGAAAACAATCAGCAGCTTGTCTCAGCCTTTCTAGGCTGGATGAATTCAAACAGAAAACGGCACAATAGGATTCTACCCCTGTATGTGTTTTTCACTTCAAGGCGCTACCAAAGCCTTTCTAACAAACTGTGAATTGTAGGTTATGGCTCTCCCCGCATAACAAGGCTCCTAGGTAAAAGCGGAGCTTGCCTTTTACTACATTCAATTCAAACTTCTGTAATGAAACTATAATAGAATCAGGCCAAAAACTCAGTCCATTTAATCATCTTTAAGTCACACTTGCTGGAACCAAATCCAGATAAATCACAGAATATCCCCCAGCTCAGTGGTTTGGCCACACTGTGCTCCTAAAGTACAAGAAAAAGATGAGTAAAATAATGTTTAGACTAGCAGGATGTGCAGCATGCTCCCTCAAGACTTTGGTTTCATGCAGCCACCCTGATTCTTTACAAACACATGCCAGGCTCACTGAGCGACACCCCCTCCTCTCCTGACCCCCGTGGTACCAAGCATTCCCATCTGGCTCATGTAGCTAAAATGGTGTTACAGTTTAAAGCCAATTTAAGACGAACAAAAATAGAAGTATTTTATTTGGAATATCCGAAGTAAGCAGCAGCTTAATACAACTTCATAAAAGACACAGGTGAAGAAATAAAAGGAAAGTGATGCTTTAATTATACTGTCTCCTTTATACATCTCTGCTCATTGCAGTTTCACTCTCTGCGTAGTTTACGCCTCAGGTTGTATCTGCTAGACAGCACCTACATCTGAGTTTTGTCAGAAAATTTCCCTGTAAGGGAGAGCTCCCCCATGGAGAGCTTCCAATAAAAGAAAACCCTTGGAAGCACCTGTCAGAACTTACCCTCACATGGCTCCATCTTCCCTGAGCATGAAGGCTTTTATAGCTAATCTCTCCTTTGAAGCTTCCCAGGTGTCCAGACAGATCTGATCTTTCATTCCAAAATGCACTCTAATCTCTCCTTATCCAGAAGATGGTCTTACTACTTTTTCCTAATAAAATAATCATTGCTTTCCTCCCGTAGAGATGCAAATGGCCCTGTAAGACACGATGCCAGTACCAAGCGGTTACTGAGCAACTGTCCCTACTTTCGCAAAGGAAGGAAACCTCTCCCAGCTTCCCTTCCCTGACTTACTGCAGTGCTTCTCTATCAGCCATTACAACTACATTACATATAGACATCTAACAGGTATGTAAACACATGTAACTCCTGATTTGACTCTGGACAAACATGATGCTAATAAGTTTCTCTGGGGTTACAAAGGGCTTGTGGTGCCTTTTTTTTTTTTTAGTATTATGTTGTAGAATCATGCTGGTGTTATGCCCACATGGTCAGAAGTGTGTCCACCCACATCCTACCTTGTATCCCCCATTGCCTTTCCCAAATTTTGGGAACAGCACTACAATATACCCCACCTGTCTCAGGAGTCATCCGCTTGCTCCTTCTGAACAAAACACTCTTCTGCAGTAAACACCCTGCAAATTCATCACAACTTTCAGACACTTCGCCAAGTGTTTCCAGTGACTGAATAGAAGAAGTTTCAGTGCAGATAGCTGGTGGGTATGGATGTTTAACTAACTGTATGGGCGATGCTGACCTGATTGATAGGAAGGTGTATAAAGAACAATACTTGCTCCATTCTACTTCCCTCATATCAGATTAGTCCTGTCCCTGTAGCTTGGGAAATAGGACTCAATGCTCATTCAGTATCCAGGACAACATTTCTGTAGTTGGATAGGTAAAAGATAATTGGAGCCATTCAGAACTCAGATCAGGAAAAGTGACAATAGGTATTAAATGCACAAATCCCTTTCTATTGTCCTCATGTGCAAGTACAAGCTTTGCCATGCTGTTAAATTCCCGCATGTCATATGGACTTTCCTCAAGGTGACTGAACAAATGTCTCATTCTTGTAGCAAATCATTTTGATAGCCTGGAAGTTTTAATGCAGCCACACAGTTCTTGTGGACGTCCTGTCATTCAGTAAGACCGTAACGTTTATTTGGCAGCCCACACTACACAGTGAAGTAAGATAATCCACCCCTTGCCTGTAAGAACGCATCTACACAAACCTTTGGTAACTTGCTCTTGACATTTGCCTCCATATGCTACATCCCCATGCAGGAAATGTAACATTTCCTGTTTGCTGTGTTTACTGCCTTAAACACACACAAAGTCTGCTAAAGCACTCAGGTAGAAAGAGCTAAATAAGTTGAATCATACAAATAAAAGATCACATGCTATGTTTTTCCATATTGTTTGTCCTTTAGCTAGTCCACAAAATACTAATGTTCACAAAACAAGCACAGGTTTAATATTCTGTACTTCTGAATAAAAGGAGGAACTAAAGACGTAGGAACTCTTTCCCAGATCCCCATCTTGCTAACTGCATGCTATTAAAAATATTCTTAAACAAGGTTAATTTTTCCCTAGTATCCAAGCATGGTGTTTCTCCAAGCTTTACAGACATTCGTGGATTTACGCCAGCAGGGTAAACAAGCAATATTGCAATACAACTTACAGAGACAGAACTGAGGACAACAAGAAGGATGAGCTAAAGAGATGTCCATTGTTTATGAGCATCCTCTTTGAGGTAACTCGGCTTTCTCCCTAATGCTGACTCTAGTCCTTTAGCTGTTGAAAGGTAGATCTTAATATTTCTCCTTGGACATGTGAAGAAGTCCTGTTAAAGTCATGCAGGCCCAGATAGGCACTAGTTCTCAAGGCAGCTTTCTTGGCCACCATATGATCCTTTCTCTCTGTTACAAGCATCTATCATTTTTTTCATCTTCTCAATTCTGCTACATATGGTGTGACACAACATCCTTATGAAGCTCCTTGAAACAACAGCATTTTTTTCTACTTAGCTGTGATTTGTCCAAAGCACATGCCATCTGTGCATCCTGGAGAAAAAAAAAACAAAACAAAAAACAAACCAAAACTGTAGCTAGTGAACACTTGGCAAACTTTTAAGCAAAGGAAAGCAGGTCATAAAATGGGACATAATGGGCTATGTCAACTACAGGTCTTGAAATTAGCCATCCCTAGATTACGCACACTCGGACATTATGTGTTAATTTTGCTGTTGCATATTGATGTGACACACAAATCTAAACCACAGATCTTAAACAAGCTACTACCATCACTACTAGTTTTTGCTGTTAGAGATTTGGAGAGGCATAAGAATGAACTCCAATGCTTTTCATAACACAGCAAATACCCAAAACATCCACCACAGACCTAGAAGACCTGGCCCTTCCTCCTTAATGGGTACAGAGGAACCTCTATGTGGAAGCACAAGTAATTTCACTCACTGAGAATAGAGAAAGGGGGGAACAAAGAATCCCCCTAACACTGGAAGTTAGAGACAGGCTTTCAGGATGCAAGACAACCCTGGTTAATACTTATTAATGCTGTCTCAAGGTTTGTATTTTCTATGCATTTAAAAAAATTAAAATAGCTAAAATAAATGACAAAAGCCTGGAAACGGAATACTGTTCATCCACTTTTATGACATGGAGCTTAATATTCTGCCAACATGCCTCTCCACAGAGACCTCAAGGGGTGACTATTCCCCCCCGCCCCCCCCCCCCGACCATTCAATCCTTCACATCTCCTGTGAGGCTGCCAACAAGCACACTAATTACTGCCAATGATGATAACACTTTGTGTTGTGAAATGGATACCTGGCACTGGACTATTCAGCTAATTTCACAGAGGCGAACAGTTGTCAAATGATAATGATTTCTGGCCACTACAGAAAAAGCCTCTATGGGAAACTCTAGGAAAAAAGTCATGAGACAATGGCACAGCGGGAAAGAGAATAACGCAAGATGTGACACCTTGTCACGTTGTTTCTTTTCTCCCTTCCTCTTTTAAATACGTAGCACCATCAAAAAGCCAATCACTCTAATCATTTTGCTGTGCTACTCCCTGGGGCTCACAAGAACACAATGGTTGTGCTACCACCTCAGCTGAAAGTAGACGTCCTGGAAGGAGCAGCCTTGAGACCTCCCCACGCCCCTGCCAGTCTCTATTTGTTTTCCTGATGCCAGTCCTGGAAGCGAAACAGGAAGGGATGGGAGAACATAGTTCAGAAAATGAACTGTAAGACACATGAGGATTTTAGGAATAACTATGGTCCTCTCCATGTTTTTTTTCTTCTTGATTATATTGAAGTATTTTATTTTGGATGGATCCATAAGGACCAAGGAACAGAGTGGAGCGTATATCTGTAAGGTGAGAAGAGCTGTATTTTTACCACCAGAGTGAAGAAATTCAGTACTTTTCCAACCTTTATTTTAAATGAAAATGGTTTAAAACCAAGGACTTTTCAAATTTTTACTTTATCAAAAAACCTTGCATATGAGCAAATTTCATCCTCATTAATGCTGCTTAAGAGTACATATGTCCTTGACATTTTGCCATATCTGTCCAATAACATTTTTTATTAAAGCCTCAATGCCGTTTTTCAAATACTTGAGCCAATCCTGTTCAGATACACAAGAAAGCCCTTTTTCAGCATTATCATGCAAGATGAATCACTTACAACACTGTCTTCTGTTAAAATTATTCAATTCTGCCAAAACAAAACAAGCAAATAAAATCCCTCTAGAACACCACCCAAGCTATTAGCCCACATAATAGAAGTGTTTTAATGAGAATATCTCCATTTTTCTTCTGAAAGAGATGATTATAGAATCCCACATACAGTTATGCTATAGCATTTAGCAGATTCACAAGTTGCCCTTGGAAGCACCTTTTATCATTCTTTCAGTTTTCACCTATAGGCAACCTCTCTTGGGAATTCTGAAAGGAAATTTGCATTTGTTAAGCCTTCTGCTCAGAAACCTTTAAGGAGGTTACAGGTTAACCAACAGTTTAAGTGGAGCTGCTGACAACTGGAAAACATTGAATCATTTATAAAAAGAACTGTAAAAATACTATGTGTAAATAAAGATTTTATTACAGACTAAAGAGCAACCTTCTCTTTGTTCTGGTGATCTGTAGCTCTGCTAACCAAGGCTTACGGTACCATCTACCAGCCTTTTACCAGCTATATCAACGGTGCAACATCCTCAACAGGATGTGAAGTGGTTTAGAGCTTTATTCTGTGGAACACTACAGCATGATACGCGCAACGAGCTGCTGCAGGAGCAGAAGGAAGTCTGAAATAAAAATATAGTTCAATATGCAGGGGGCGAAACGGTACTGGGGAAAAGAAGGCAGACTCATTCATATTCCCTCACGGGATAAGAGACATCCTTCTTATAATTTCTAATTTTTTTTTTACATATTCTACAGCCTGTAACAAAAGATGACCTGCAGGCACTTTCTGTCAAATGCCTGTCAAAGTTACATTGTGTATAACAACCTAGAAGGATAGCAACTAAAATGTGCTAACATTTCTTAATGCATTATTTGAAACTGTTACTGGTTTGGGGCTGTATTATAATATACTTACTGAATATCTTTACTGCCATGATTTAAAGTGATAGCAACTGACAGAGCAACTGGTGTAGCAAATACTTTTTTTTCAGTGTCACTCATGGTTGATACTAAACTGGGAACACGTAAACCATCTGGAATAAATGTATGCACAAGGAAGTTTAGGGGGATCTAGCCCAAGCACAAGTTTCGGCTGATTTAGATTAACTTATTCAAATCTCCTTTTTAATACCAAGAAATGATGCAGAAACAAAAGGAAAGAGGAAAAATGCTGCTCTTTGTTTCAGCAATGATCAAACCAGATCACATGAGCAGAACATTGCACAGACTTCTGCTCTTGCCACGATCAGCCCAGGAGGATGTACATGGCAGCGCACCCTTTTTCTAGCTAATTACCATCTAAATAGTTGATTGACATTATGTTCCTGTCCAGTACAACGCTAATTTTTAAAACTCTGGAGAATGAGAAAGTATATTATCTTACCTGTATAACCACTTCCTTATTTCTTCCACTCTAGGAAGATAAATTCTATTTCTAGGAGTTGTTTTGGGTGGGTGGTTTTTTTTTTGTGGGTTTAGGGGTTTTTGGGGGGTGAAGTGTTTGGGGTTTTTTATGGGAAGAAGTAGGGTAGTGGTGAAAAATATTTTGATTTATCAGTTAGATATTGTTTTACTGTCAGAGGAATCAATACTGTCAAGATTTTACAGTTGTGTTTCGTAACTTTGCTTGAAATATATTTCTATATATTCCTAAAGCACATGAGCCTCGCCCATTACATACATTTAAAAAAACCCACAAGCATTGAGAACGTGGAAAATGGGCATTCAGAAAGGTCAATGTATACTTGCAACCAGTCCCTCTGAAAATTACAACCCTGTACCAGCATCCTGTATACATAGGGACAACACAGGGTGTATGACATACACATTTTAGTAACTCTGTATAAATCCTACTGATGCACTTACTGATAAACATTAACTAAAGAAACAGCAGAGTAGAGAGAACATTTTTATTTCTGTTAAAACACTGAGGCCAGATTCTGAAACCTCACATCTGGCTTCTGTAGATTTATGATGTTTAAATATTCTGCAGCCGCAGCAGCAGCTTTTCTTCGTGTTAACCTCCTCAGTGTGTTTGAATACCAAGGTAACTATGTGAAAGCCCAAGCTCTACAGATATCTCACTAAATCCAAGCAGATGCCAGTAGTTCCTGGAGAAACCAAACCCCCAGACTATTTTTGTTCGGCTGCTTAAATACAGAATTAACACTGTAGCATTAGGTGTTCCTAATGCTAGACAAACAGCAACCTGGACTCTTCAAGTCTACCTCTCCGAGTTCAGCCTCCTTTTGCCACTGGCAACCAAGTATGAATCCCCTTCCATGAAGTGATGAAGCTCTGTCTTAAAACTAATGAAGCTATTTTGTCCCCTGCTGGACAGGTTGCTCACAATTTCTCCACTCTGATAGTTAAACACCTTCTTGACAGCTTCAACTCATTTGTGGCCAGTTTATCTCCATTTGCTCCTGTGCTAGCACTACCCTCCAGCTTCAGCAGCTGCTCTTGCTGTTTACCTTCCTGATGTATTTACAGAGAGCAATGATATCCCCTCTCTCAGCATACTTTTTAGGTTTAACAAGCCAAATTTTTTCATCCTCCTCAATAAGTAAGCTCTCCCTGTTGTTTTCCAGTTCCAGTTTGTGCTCATTTTTCTTCAACACAAGCAATCACAATGGTACGCTGATTTCAAGACCAGGTTTCTCTAGGGTCTTTCACATCACAGCTCTGTCCCTATTTTTATTAGGGTATTTCATACCATACCTCCCTAAGACTGTGTTTGCCTTAGCCATGGCTTCATCACTTTGCTCATTCTCAGTCATGTGATTTAATAACCCTGAGTCTTTTTCCTGTCTCATTTCCAGCTGATGAACCTACATGATATAGCAGAAATTTTTATTAACCATAACGTGTACTACCTTATAACTGCTCTGCAAATTTAATCGCATTTCTGTTACTTAGTCTTCAACGTTATCCATTGTTGTTATGGATAGCAAAAGCCCCACAACTGTCATCAACAAATTCCATCTGGTTTCATCTAACTGTCACACCAAAGCCATCAGTAGACATAAGAAAGAAATCAAAACCACTGCCAAAGTATGAGAATAATGACCTTTCTCTAGCCCACTACTTGTTGTGGGCATCTGATCACCTCCACAACCTTGGCCAGTCATCATATCATTTTCTACAGATCTTCACCTAATGAAAATTTCCTACATAATACTGCATCATGTGCTTTATCAAAATGCAGGTGAGATCTAATGTTGTCCCTTCAAAAGCAAGTCAAGCCCATTATCAAAGAAAGTTATTAGGTAATATCTGAAACAACGTCTTTGGCAAAGTTATGGTTGCATTTTGTCCCACTTCTCCATTAACCTCTGTGCCTTTAATTATTCTTTATTTCCTTTCTTGCTCAAGAAATGTGCATATTGTTCAGAACAGATTAACAAGTTTGTAGTGGGCCACATCGCTTTGTCCTCCTCTTTTGACTGGTTGTCCCTGATTTGAAAGATTTATCACCAAGTCATACTATTAGAGAAGTCATTTCATATTATCAGGTCTTTCTGAATTCTGGAAAGAAGATTATGTTGGCTCCCATGACTTCAGGGCATTTACGTAAGGACTTTAGAGCTTGGCTTCCACCTTCATTATGATAATATTCATTTCCATATACTAATTCCTGTGAGGCACCCTGTCTCTGCCCTACCTTCTCAGTGAATGTCTTTATTTGAACCGTATCTGTGCTAACTTCCATTTTTCAGAGAAGCATATTTCCATGATGTAGTTAATATTAATGAGTGCAATAATGCTATGCATGTGCACACTGAGAATGTGTTACTTTGAAAGTGATGCGGAAATCAGGGGGTTTCTCACAGAAGAGAAATTACTTGGTGTGAACAGAGACAGCATGAGGCTTTTAAGACTTACTCTCAGGAACAAGACCAGCTGAACAGCATCTGTAGGATATAACCTGGAAGGAAAAAAATTCAGTCCCTGGGAGGAAAAAAAAAAAAAAAAAAAGCAGAAGCGTAATTGCCTCCACACCTCTGAGAGAAGTGCAAGCAAAAATGGGGAGCCTTCTGCCAGGTTATTTGAAGGGAGGGTCAGGACAAGAGACACTTAACTAAATCAAAGCCTGCACCTCTCAGAGACAGGAAATAGCACAGGGCAACTGTCAGACTGCGTTGCTCAGGGGAAAAAGAAGAACCATCTCTGATGATGCCTTGCTTTGCCTTCTTGTGGTCACCCGTTTTTCTCCCAGGAGAGAGGAGAACAGAGAGCATGACAGCAGCCGAGAACAGGCAGCGTCTTACTGGGTCAAAAATATGAAACTAATTATCCTAAGCTGAGAATGTGAAACTAACCCATACCAGGAGGAGAACTGCTGACTTGAGCAACTAAAATCGACAGTTTGAGATAGCTTCTGAATGTGTGAACTAAGCCGGGATGAGAATGACTTTTATAGTGAAAGGTGTGATCAGCCATTGCTGGGAAAGGAAGGCTGAAATAAAAACCAGGAAACACCAACCCATAGTGGCAAGAAAAAGCTGTTTAAGATGCAGGAGGGCTCTGAGCTACTGTTATCCAAGTAGGAGTGCAAAGCCTGGCAAGAGCAGTGAAGACAGAGTGAGAAGGAAAAAAAAAAAGTGACGTAACAGAGACAGTAAGTCAGGAAGTTGCTCCTACTAAATATAGCAATATTGTCACACCTAGCTACAGTGTTGTGAGATGAAGCCTATCTGGAACAGAACAGGGGGTAGTCATGTGAAACCAGTTCCTAAAGAGGGTTTATTATCCTGGCCTTGGTCAATAAGTAGCCCTTCCCAGGGACAATCACATCCACACAATAGGAAATCCAAAGTACTTCTCCCATTTTGCTGTCACAGTTCCAAGTGTCAAAGACATCCAAAAGGATTAATTGCATCTGTATTCCAACCTACTGCCCCAGCATGCAGCAAATAGTGATGCCATACTCCAGCACAGACCTCTTTCCAAAGCATTGCTGGCCAGAAGACAAAATTGCCTCTAAACTGAATCAGGCTGCACTCTCTCTCCCCCACTTCAAATCCCTCCTCAAGATTCACCTCTACTTTGAAGCCGGAACAAAACCCCCAAACCCAGCTAACCAGTTATGGCTAAGCAGTAGCTGTGCATAGCTGATTAAAACCCCAAGCTTTTTGCAAACAATCACACAACAAAAAGCCAGTGTAACAGTGCAATTCTAGTTGGCACTGTTTTCTGTTTTGTCTTTCTGTTCCTTTATTAGTCACACTTGCACTTTGAATTAGACCACTACCTTGTCAGAATATGGACTTCTAGCTGTACGGCACAATGATCTAAATGGTGATCATACTAAAATAATTTTAAAAAGCATTAAACATGTACTTGTTTAACATAAAGATGTCAGAAAGATTCTGCAGTATCTCTTACTGCACCATGTCTTGATATTTCTTTTAATTCCCTCAACGTCCCCCTAGGTTTATATTGTTACAAAGGAGAAAGCATCTCAAAGCCACTGTATGTGCCAGTTTAATGATAACTACTGCTAAATCATTTACTGCAAACAAGAAAGGCTAAAGAGTTGTCTGAAGATGCCACAGGAGCATTCTGTGCACTTTTGCTGTCTAATTTCAGTGCCAATTGATTTTGTTTGATTTTTAACCAAAGGCAAAACCCTGTCACCGATGAAAAGGTGCAAAAAGCGCTGATTTCAGAAAACAAAGCAATTGTGGTGATGACAGCACTTAGCTTTAGTCTACTGGTGGCAGATATGTCACTTTTATGCAACTTCATATAGAATACACTAATAAAACATGATAAAAGTCTGCTCTACTTACAGAGGCATGCAGCTCCACCCACAGCAGAAAGTTAATTTTTAAAAGTCCCCGTTTTTAATTCTGCTAGTAAATTTTATTTCTCCATTTTAAGAAGTACATCTTCAGAAAAATGCTTGATTAGTAAAACTATAGTCTGTCTTGTTATTTGAGTTCAGGTTCTAAAATATGCTGTCATTTACAGCCAAGCACTCCGAAATTAAAACTTCCTGAACATTATCAAGTGTACTAAGGTTCCTTTTTGAAAGCGCTATTGTTTGAAAAAGCGGCATACACTGAAATAAAGGAAAGTTTGTGTTTGAATATAGTTTACTGTATCCTGCCTGACACAACATATAAGCACCAAAACATTCCAAACTTCTTCAGAGAAAATGCCCAGAAGTCGTAATTTACACTATTTTTTGAAGTGAACGGAACAGCCTGATAATCTCACTAGAATAGCTCCTCTTACGTAGTTCGTGCCTCCTGCTTTGTACTGTAGCTGGATCCCAGAAATGAAGAAATTCAAGACATGTAGGATAATGACATACTTTGAAAGTGAGACTGACTGCGTGTTTTTTCCTGTTCCCCTGATGTTCCTTTTTATTTCAGGGATTAAATTTAAGGACTGTTCTTACTCTATGTGAATCACATCTCTAACATTTGCCTATCTGCAGGAGAGGGGAAAAAACGGTATTAACATCTAGTAGTTTGGGGACCACTATCTGGCAGAATTCTCTAGCTGGCAGAATACTGGCAATCAAAAGTGGATCATGCACACTACATCTTATATAAAGGAGCCCACATGCCTCTTCGCACTAAAATAACAGCTATGCTATTCTAAGCACAGTGTTCATCGTTGTCTTTTTCAGCAAAGCCATGACTGCAAAAGAAAGCTGAGCATGGGGTGCTTTTATTGATTTATACAGAGTAAACATTATTTTGGTCACAGCATCAGAGAAAACTTTCTTCTAACACATATGGGTAAATGCTTTAAACAAATAAATAGCTTGCCAAAGCCTTTAGATCACCACAAATATGAACTCCGACCTGAAAACTATGGAACAAACTGCAGATTTCTTAAAGATGAACAGGTATTTGTGATCATTAGAAATACAGCACTTAATATTTTTCATTCAATTCTGTGTTGTCTTTTCATTCCCTAGATCTAATCCAATTTCCCAGAAAAGTTGTTCTTTTTCTGTCTCATTCACGTCCACGCTCCAGTATTCAGAAGCTAGGAACACATACTATACAGCATATGCTGATACTTGCAAATATCAGCATTGAAAGTAGTGTACTACAGTGCACGTCTCTGAAAAGAGGCTGCAATGAATCACTTCAGCATACTGATTAGCATTTTTACTACTTTTAAATTTCAACTTTCATTTTTTTACTGCATCTTAATGCACTGTTCTTTCCCTCTTTGGCTGCCTGCAACTCACCATTTGCAACTAAAGAATTCTTTTTCTGGTTTATCTCTGACTGTAAAGTAGTTTATGATGTTCTGCATGGTGAACACCATATATAAAAAAATGTATGCTAAATATGCTCAGAAGATAATATGATAGCAAATCAAGAAACAGGAAGATTTAAACCTCCCTTGCTGCCCAAAAGACAAACAGCTTAGCAGAGATGAGGGATATCAGCTTTGGTTCAATATTCTGCTTCTCCTGTAGAATAAATATTTATATTACATATATGGATATTATGTTTTATAACAATAAATAGTGTTTCATGCCACTCCAGAACACCAAATAAGATAAAGGGCTGGACAGGCAGCTGAATTTCAATTCTCCATACAAAGATACTGCATTTGATTTCAGCTTTTACTGCTATTCAACATCTAAAGGAACGATGCAAGCCTGAAATTACATTGTGCAATGTACTCCATCACACATTCAGGGGCGTTAGCAAGGCATCCAGGTATGTGCTAGAAGTCAGACGCACACTTAGTAGTTTCCTGGGGGGGGGACGTAACTGTGGAGCAATGCCACTGAAAACACCGGCTTTCCAATAGTTATTCCTGGTGCATGCACAGCTTGACGAGAGCTCACTGAAGCAAAGTGCTCTCCCCACACTGCCCCATCCTCTCCCAAAACCAAACCAACTCTCCATCCCATAGAAACAACTTTCTAGAGTGCATAATATATATTCCAAAAGGTTAAAGTGTTTGTGTATCTGTATACATACTATTTATCAAATTAATTACATTAAGAAAACAGAGCTTCAGCTTTAAACCAGGTCTTCAGAAGTTAAAAACAGTCATTACACTGTGCTACATACTTTACTACTCAAGATCACTGAGGAGAAAACATATAACCATAAATAACATACTGCATTTAATAGGGAAACTATAAGAGGGCAGTATATCAAGACCTGCTATTTACTTGACACAACTCACACAGTAAGCTCATTTTTGTTGTAAGTAAATCACCTCAATATAAACAAGGACTTCAGAAAAACAGGCAAGAATTCATAGTCTAACTCAGGAGAACCATAAATCTGAATGTTTCCATATGAAAAAAAATGACACAAATCCACTACTTGCATCACATTTTGAGCCTTCAAAAAATTTATCTTGTTAGCGTGCATCATATCATTACAGCACTATTCATTGAGATGCCAGAACCAAAGACTCCCCAGTCAGGCTGAAATGGACAGATGGGTAAAGCTTTTATGATGTTCCCAGAATGGCTGTTGTCATGACATGCCTGAAAGAAAACACAGGCATATATGACCCTTTTTAATTTTCCTCCTCCAAGTCAGTATGCTTCACTGAACAAGATGTAGGTCAGCAGCAGGTCTCAAAGAGTGACGGAAGTGAGCGCTGCATTTATGACTCCTGAGAAATAAAGATCAGGGCACTGGATCCCAAGTAAACTACCTTCAGTCAGAAACAAATACTTGTTCTCCCTCTGAACACTCTGCGAGCTGTAAATATCACAGAGCTGTAAGTATACACGCAAATAAATTTGCAGAATTGCTTCAGGTGAAGAATTCCTATCGAACAAGACAAACATAGGCCATAAACCTGAAGTGTCATCAGTTCTCACCTGCATCTCACTCGAGTTTTGATGCTCACAGTAATTTAATTTTAGCTAACTAAGGGCAAACCTCCCTGGTTATGATACTATCTTCATACCACCATACAGGAGGCTACTTCACTGCAATGATGTTTAGATTAAATTCTATTGATAAAACATGGAATTGTTAATAGGATCACACTATGAATTTATATTTTGAATAGCTGAAGCTACAGAAGCAGAAAACTAACTATAAATCTACATTATATAATTTTACTTATCTTTCTACAGTTGGAAACGTTAATCAGAGCGATCCATCTCAAATTCTTACTGCCAAAGTAGGAAACAAGTAATGGTGGAAAACATTCTCTGCAAATATCCATTACACCATACATTTTTGAACATCTATTTTGTGCTCATTACCCACAAAAATCCAAGGCATATGAGTTTACTCACAGTGCTACTCACCAACAGTACATTTTGATCTTACTTATTAAAACATTCAGAAGAAAATTATCTACAGTATGTTCACATGCTGACTTTTCTGATTCATGCTGAGATGGCTGTTCATTCAACCCTGTAACATCAACATCATCATGTGACTTAAGTCTAATTAGCACTCCACAAATTGTGAATGGCAAATACTCCTAGTGAACCATTCCTAAATACTCTGAAGACTGAGAAATAAATACAGGAGAAGATTTTTATAACTTTTCGTATGGAAGAAATTGGTCATTTTATTATCAGGGAAAAAGTTATTCTCTGCTATTTATCAGTGGAGCAACAGACCTGGCTACATTAACAAGTACAAAAATAAATAATAAGCAAAAAGAGGAAGAGATTTCTGTTTAGCTTTGTGACTGTATTCTTACTTTGACTTCATAGCTAGTTAGGGGTTAGCGTCCCGCTGGGCATGAAAGAAAGGCACACCAGAGGAGTAAGACTTAAAGTTGAAGGTGTTACAATGTCTAAGGAATTAGGACATTATATAAGAGCACCTACTTCCCACGCAAAAGAATTCTATATATAAACAATCATTCCCCAGACTAGCTGGCTGATGGGATTAGCATTTGTTTATTACTTATATTGTATCAGTGCTTGCTCTCTCCTCTTGCCACCAGTGCTCCTTAAGCAAAACTTGAAGAACGAAACTTGAAGGGTAAGAAACGTGTGAGGGCTGTTCTTTCAATGCTGAATCAGCTGATATATATCTAAGAGTCTAGTTCTCAGAAGTGAAGTGTGAGCAGCTTCAGCAAGGCATTTGATTGTTTCATAACAACATTAAGCAAACAAAAAAATAGCATACTGAGTAAACCAGAGTAAAATGCTATTTACTCATGAAAGTGCAAAAACTCATATACAGAGGCTGTTGAGGCTGGAGGATCTATTGGTGTGAAGGGCTGCTTGTGAAGATAAACATTCATAGCCAGATGCTCTTGCCACTACTCAGTATTCACTGAGTAAAATCCCCTACAGTTAGACTAAGGGATAGTAGGAGACCCTCAGCTACACAGTGTGTGAAGTATTTCCCAGTGCTTATCTAAGCTCGTATCTAGCTTGCCTATGTCAAAACTCCGTGATTGCTCTGGCACATACACAAATAAATACTTAATATTCTGTTTACATCAAAGAAGCTTCATTAGTGGCATCTATCAGCAACAAATAAATTTCACACTACCAACACAATCCAAATACACATCTATCTCTGATTTTTGTAGGCAGGATTGGGCCATGACAAAAGACTCAAGGACAATCTTAAATCTAACATGGCACATCTAGTACTCTCCTAAAAGTTAATTATCTTGTGATGCCAGTCCAACAAAAATAAATCTGAGAAAGTACCAAAAATGATGACTGCTAGAATCTGGCAGAAAAGAACAGGGAGGTGGGTGAGAACACATTCTATTTAGCATATTATTTCTCCTTTTATCCCCTCTCTCCCTTCTCAAAGCACCTCATGTTGGTCGCTCAGAGAAACAGAACAGGGTCAGCCTAACATTTGGGTTTAGTCATTGTGACCATTTCTACATTCTTTTGTCATGTTTTTAAGAGACTGTGGTTTCTTTTCTCTGTCTCCAGGTTTGTTAGACTTTTACACTGCGTCCTCAGTTTCCTCTGTGGCCACCAGAAGAGAACTCTTTTCTTTCCAATGAAAGCTAAGATTCTTACGTTATTCCAGGACCTGAAGCTTTAAGGTGAGCAAGCAACGCAAAATTCACAATAAAATAATGTTAGCAAAAAGCAAAATTATCAGAAGCAACAATTACAAACTATTTTTCATAAGTCATTAAGGTCATTTGGCATATATCTCCTGTGTGCACATACTAGGTAAAATTCATTCCCGTGCAGAGGAATGGCATAAAACCTGTGAACCATTTCAGTCTCATGTAAGACTTTAACTTAGTACTTAAGAGGTGCGTAGGCCTTCAACTGGACACTAGCATGGAGCTGAATTTTACCCACAATGGATATGGATCTCATCACAACTGGTGCTGCTCTTACATTAGGTGTAAATTCATGCATAATTCATTTTAGATAAACAAAATGATTCTACAGGTACCAGACATTAACTCTCTTGATAAATAAGCCACATGAAAATTTCATAATAAACGAAACAGAATCACAGAATAGTCAGGGTTGGAAGGGACCTCTGGAGATCATCTAGTCCAACCCCCCCGCCAGAGCAGGGTCACCTACAACAGGTTGCACAGGACAGCGTCCAGGCGGGTTTTGAATGTCTCCAGAGTGGGAGACTCCACAACCTCTCTGGGCAGCCTGTTCCAGTGCTCCACCACCCTCAAAGTAAAGAACTTCCTCCTCATGTTAAGATGGAACTTCCTATGTTCAAGCTTGTGCCCATTACCCCTCGTCCTATCAATGGGCACCACTGAAAAAAGACTGCTCCCATCCCCCTGGCATCCTCCCTTCAAGTATTTGAAAGCATTAACAAGATTCCCCCTCAATCTTCTTTTCTCCAGACTAAAGAGCCCCAAATCCCTCAGCCTCTCCTCATATGAAAGATGTTCCAATCCCCTAATCATCTTTGTAGCCCTTTGCTGGACCCTCTCCAGCAGATCCCTGTCCTTCTTGAACTGGGGAGCCCAGAACTGGACGCAGTATTCCAGATGCGGCCTCACCAGGGCAGAGTAGAGGGGGAGGATGACCTCCCTCGACCTGCTGGCCACACTCCTTTTGATGCACCCCAGGATGCCATTGGCCCTCTTGGCCGCCAGGGCACATTGCTGGCTCATGGTCATCCTGTTGTCCACCAGGACTCCCAGGTCCCTTTCCACAGAGCTGCTCTCCAGGAGGTCGGCCCCCAACCTGTACTGATGCATGGGGTTATTCCTCCCCAGATGCAGTACCCTACATTTACCCTTGTTGAATTTCATTAAGTTCCTCTCTGCCCAACTCTCCAGCCTATCCAGGTCACGCTGTAAGGCAGCACAGCCTTCTGGCGTATCAGCCACTCCTCCCAGTTTAGTGTCATCAGCAAACTTGCTGATGGTACACTCCATCCCTTCGTCCAGATCATCGATGAATATATTGAACAGGACCGGACCCAGTACTGACCCTTGAGGGAAACCACTTGTTACTGACCTCCAACTAGACTCTTCACCACTAACCACAACCCTCTGAGCTCTATCTGTTAGCCAGTTCTCAATCCACCCCACTGTCCATCCACCTATCCCACACTTCCTAAGCTTGCCAGTGAGGATGATGTGGGAGACAGTGTCGAAAGCCTTGCCAAAGTCAAGGTAGACAACATCCACTGCCCTCCCCTCATCCACCCATCTAGTGACCTCATCATAGAATGCTATCAGATTAGTCAGACACGACTTCCCCTTACTGAATCCATGTTGACTACTTCTGAAACCATTTTTTTCAAACTCATTCTCATACAGAGAAAAAGAACTCTGTACTACATTAGTTTCATCTTACAGTTCCTTAAAAATACCTGCCTATTAGCACATGCCAAGGCAATAAATCCATAATTAGAATTTACTTAAATAGTAAGATATTTCCCATCAATATGCCTATAAGAACTAAGCGAGCATTTCAAAACAGAGGGCCTTTGCTGCCACAAGTAACACTGATGTGTGTATTACTAAGGTTAGAGATATCAAATGGAGTAGTTCGAGACCTTTCACGCATATTATACAGCGGATCACTTCAGGATGTATTGGGGCAGCAAAGAAAAAAGAGCACTGGTTTTATCAGGAAGTAACACCATGTAAAAGCAATGCAGAAATTCTGACAGCGTTCCCCCATGGTTCTGTATAGATCTTTCCATTTACTTGGCATAAGGACATGTGACCTGAACTCCTGTGCTGTGCAACGCGATAGATAAAGAGAGGATCCCCTCTGAAATTCAGACTCTCAAAAACTCACATTACAGAGACTACAATTTAGTGAAAATTTAAAGGTTGCCTTTGGAAACTGCCAACCAAGTGCACAGCAGTCGAGAAGGCTAATGGAAGATAGTGACATGTTAACTGTGTGATATATACAGAGGCAAGTTCAAAGCTGCAAATATAGTGCCTGAGGAGAGTGGCGAAGAACCAGATGCTGCTTCTGGCAAAACGTCTAGGAATCATTGCGCTGACATCTATCAGAAGAGGACAGCATGTCAGGAGATGGAAAGTGTAAGCCGCATTTCCTCACATCAAACACCTAAAGCTGATTCTGCTTTCAGAAAGATTAATTAAGGAAAGGCTGATATTTGGACAAGAAAAAGGATAGGCAGAGAAAAATGTGATATCAAATTCAACAAAAAGGCACCGTAAACAATGGTGCAGGGACTGCTCATGGCAATGGATGCCACTGGTACGTCTTGTGGTGGCCAACCTCACCTGAGGAGTGAAGACTAGGTTCATAAAACCGGGTAACCACATAACACCTGCAGAGACATTGAAACAACACAGTTGCTTACCACTGTATTAGGGTTCAGCAAAGGAATAGCCATGGAGGAGAGCTCACACATTACCGTGATGCAGAAAGAAGTTGCACTGTATCATTCAGAGATTTTGCTGTAAACAGATACATCCTAATGGGCTCTGATGAGAAACATCTGATTATTTCTTTTCTGGGGATTGGATGGTATTTCCATTGACTTGCTTGCAATGGGTAGGAGGGAGTCTAACAACATTGCCGAGTCCGTTCGGCAACAGGAGGTGGGCAGGAAAAGGCATCATGGTGGAAAGTGCCTTGTGGTGCAGCTCTGCTATTGACTCTGCAGGGGACTGGGGATGGCAGGGCGTTGACCTGCAACATTAGTGGAATATATTTTGCATTTATTCTAAAAAGAATGGGGACATTTTAGAAGTTTTTTTCTGGCTCAAGCTAAGAATTTCTTGGGTTCTTCCATCCAAGAATCTGACTCATTTTGCAGTCTGGGGAAAGACACAAGTAGGAACATTTGTAGCTCTTCTTTCTGTGACACGATCTGTAGTGGAGTCCTCCTTAGTGGCAAGAAACATTTGGCTGGAAGTCTGCCTGGAAGGAAGTGAACATTATCTAGTCAGAGCTTTCTGTACCATGCCTTATAAGCAGCATCTAGCTAGAAGAAAAAAAAAAAAACCCAAACCATACAGGGTTGGTTCAAGACTCTAGAAGCCAGTTTAACACTATGGATTTTTTTTTATGCCATAAGTAAAAATTCAGTTCAAGATCTGCCATGGCTTGGAGGTAGCAAAGGAAAAGGAACTTGATAACAAGATATAAGATCTACTCTGAAAATGTCCAGATAGAAGAAAAACAGAGTCAGAGAAACAACCTTGGACGAAGACAGGAACACAGCTATCCTAACACAAAGCAAATTCAGTATCAAAGAGTCATTTACTGAATAGGACAGATAGCATAGAATACCTTTTAAGAAACAATACTCAGAAATGGGAGGGAGGAGGAAACTTAGAGGATAAAGTCGAATGCAAAAAAATATTTAATCATATTTTAAAGATGATCCAAGACAGAGGACATAATGAATACTAATAAATTCATGAGAAATGGGAAGACTACATCGAGTATTTAGGTCCAGCAGTAACAAACAGTTTGGTATGAACCCTCAGAAAGAAAAAGAAAGTCTCTGACAGATTGTTAACAGCAAAACATTGGAGATGGTCATGCTTTGACACAGAAACTGCTAGTGCAGCTATTACGCTTAGAGAGTTCTAAGAAACTCTGTAGCTTAATTAGCTTCCAAGGTAGCTACCATAATTTCAATTCTACTGATAATGTTTAAGACTATGGACATTTCTTTAACAAAGTATTCATTGCAAAAAAAAAAAAGCTAACTTTGCCTTTTACTTTGCATGTTAACATTTTTGAACTGGTGTTAAACTCACACACAGTGTGAATCTTTATGACAGTGACATCACAAATCAATCAAATCCTCCTTTCTATGCCAAATCCATAGAAGCTACCAGTTTGAAAGCACAGATAATAAACAAAGACATAATCCAAATATTTGACAAACACACATCTCAAAGTTACAAGCACATTTATAAAGATTTGCAAACATTTTTTTTTTACTTTAGTGCAGCCAATGGGGCACGGATTGCTAAACCATGAATTTTCATAATTTCCTCTGTTGCTAACTCCCCGAAGAGGGCTAATCCACATTTATTATCGGATATGAGAAAAACTATAACAACTTTATGAAATGTTTATCCATCTATGCACACACACCTTTCTGTGCCCTGTGAAACACAGTCAGCGGATGTGACTAAGCTTAAAGGACCACTGAAGAGCGATGGACTTACATGAAAAACTGGAGAAGTAAGAGTTGAACAGACATAAAAGGCTGGCTGCTTTTGCCTGCCTGAAGGGCTTGAACCTTCCCAGAAAAAGCAACAAGTGCTCCATGGATTCATAAAGGCAAGACATTTATTCCCCCAGGCTGTTCTCCATGTGCCCAGAATCCTGAGGGGTCAACTCTCTGAGCAACCAAACTTAGGCAAAAATACCTTATTATTTTCTTCTTAAAACTAAGGAAGAAGAGGAACTTGGATGACAGTCTAGGAGAAAGATCTGCTTACAACAGAGAACTAAACAGTTTATCAGGATTATATTAGATGATCAACAGGGGTCTCATGTAGCTGATTTGCAGCTTAATATTTACCTTGTACCACTGATTTACAGGCACACAGGTATTAACTGGACTGTGAGCATACCATGCAATTATTTCATCTTTCAATGCGTTTCTTGTACCTTTGCCAAAAGTTGTAATTTTCCAGCATCCTAGACAGTCACATAGCCAAAAGATAAATGCTTTCTCAATGAGGAGAACATCATTTGATTGGATTTCTCCTTAAGCTTAAGTCTCCCTAATAATAAATATATTGATTAAAATTCTACCTGCCTGGGAACAGAGGGCAAACTAAATAACTGCTTCACTGTAAGAATATACGTGTGTGGGAATCTCCACTTCTGTACATAGCTTCATTGAATTTGGTGAGATTTGGTTAAAAAAAAAATTACAAGATTCATAGACTCAGCAATTCAGGAAAACATAAATCAAGTAAAGAAACCTGGAAGAGGCAGAGTGCAATGGCAATGCACTGTAGTTGGTTAAAAGGCACATCAGCTGTCAAATATTTTGCATATATTCTGCTGAAAAGATGCTATTTCACAATAATAAGGTTTTTATATATAGCTCAGTGAGCTGTCCTGCTCTAAGTCTTTTAAATGGTTCATTTTGGTTGAGTCAAATCTCCAGTCGCATTTCATTGTTATGCACAAAGATACAGTACGCTACTTCAGAGGGTCTTTACCTTTAAAATAAAACATACTTGAATGAGTTGCTTCATATAAAAAATGTTGATTGTTCCAGTACTGGAAAGGGGCTGTGGGTAACCTGGAAACAAACCTAACGTAACAGATTTACACCAGGGATTCCTCTGAGACCATCCATGAGCCAGTCACATCTGTTAGTGCAGCCTTATCTGCTAATAGAAGCAGTCAAAAGTGGTGCAATAATGCCAGCTTCATGCCACCCCAAAGCACTCATCCATGCCAAGGGACCTGACAGCTGCCAAACCACGGATGTCAACCACTGCAATGGCCAAATAGGCCCAATGGGGCAACATATACCCATCACCACAAAACCTGCTCTGTAAGTTACAGGCATTTTAGGAAGAGCACTTACTAGACCCAAACATAAGTTGAAAGATTTGGAAAAATCTGCATTTAGAGTGCCACAAAGTAATGACTGCCAACTTGTCTTTAGTGGAAGGCCTGAATTTCTGGCTGATGGTTTCATAATATCAGGTCTTAAATGTCACTGATCCCACAGAAAAGCACTGACGTACTTTGGCATTGGTGCAGCTCTGTATGGGTATGTACCAGGCCCATTTAGTTTTCATTACCCGAAATGTCATTTTGAAGGGTTCCCCATTTAATATATAAATGCCAGATGCCAAAAAGATGTTCGGTGACCTTCTAGAATAATAGCACTATCATTTTGCTTTAAGGTACGCTGATTTTCTCCTAGGCACAATGCCAACAAACCAACCTACGATGTAGTAGCACCATCATAGAATGATATTGGTGGGAGCAACCTTAGACTAGAAGTGACAGCGGACATACAGCGACAATTACTCTGAGGCGCAGTCTTGGAAGTTCAGGGATGTTTGTATTTCCATGCGAGGTACCCAAGTCCAACCAAAGTAAAACTGTCAGAAGTACTTCACTGTCTTTGAGCTTCAACTACATTTCCATAAGTTACTTAGTCATTCCAGACACCAAGTCTCATGAAAAGCTTTTGAGATTTCTCACTGAAAGTTAATCACAGAATCAATCACAGAATCACAGAATCGTCAGGGTTGGAAGGGACCTCTGGAGATCATCTAGTCCAACCCCCCCGCCAGAGCAGGGTCACCTACAACAGGTTGCACAGGACAGCGTCCAGGCGGGTTTTGAATGTCTCCAGAGTGGGAGACTCCACAACCTCTCTGGGCAGCCTGTTCCAGTGCTCCACCACCCTCAAAGTAAAGAACTTCCTCCTCATGTTAAGATGGAACTTCCTATGTTCAAGCTTGTGCCCATTACCCCTCGTCCTATCAACGGGTACCACTGAAAAAAGACTGCTCCCATCCCCCTGGCATCCTCCCTTCAAGTATTTGAAAGCATTAACAAGATTCCCCCTCAATCTTCTTTTCTCCAGACTAAAGAGACCCAAATCCCTCAGCCTCTCCTCATATGAAAGATGTTCCAATCCCCTAATCATCTTTGTAGCCCTTTGCTGGACCCTCTCCAGCAGATCCCTGTCCTTCTTGAACTGGGGAGCCCAGAACTGGACGCAGTATTCCAGATGCGGCCTCACCAGGGCAGAGTAGAGGGGGAGGATGACCTCCCTCGACCTGCTGGCCACACTCCTTTTGATGCACCCCAGGATGCCATTGGCCCTCTTGGCCGCCAGGGCACATTGCTGGCTCATGGTCATCCTGTTGTCCACCAGGACTCCCAGGTCCCTTTCCACAGAGCTGCTCTCCAGGAGGTCGGCCCCCAACCTGTACTGATGCATGGGGTTATTCCTCCCCAGATGCAGTACCCTACATTTACCCTTGTTGAATTTCATTAAGTTCCTCTCTGCCCAACTCTCCAGCCTGCCCAGGTCACGCTGTAAGGCAGCACAGCCTTCTGGCGTGTCAGCCACTCCTCCCAGTTTAGTGTCATCAGCAAACTTGCTGATGGTACACTCTATCCCTTCGTCCAGATCATCGATGAATATATTGAACAGGACCGGACCCAGTACTGACCCTTGAGGGACACCACTTGTTACTGACCTCCAACTAGACTCTGCACCACTAACCACAACCCTCTGAGCTCTATCTGTTAGCCAGTTCTCAATCCACCCCACTGTCCATTCATCTATCCCACACTTCCTAAGCTTGCCAGTGAGGATAATGTGGGAGACAGTGTCGAAAGCCTTGCCAAAGTCAAGGTAGACAACATCCACTGCCCTCCCCTCATCCACCCATCTAGTAACTTCATCATAGAATGCTATCAGAATAATGATTAATGGGACTTTGGCTCCCAGGTGTGAGAGATCTGCTTGACAAGACTTAAAAACTTGAGTAAAATATTTACCTGTATGCACTGCATTCATCCTGAACTTAGGGGCTAATGGCAAAGTTTCAAAACCCCTGCAATAAATCCAGATTTCAGTCAGTTTTATTTAACCACTGAATCATTGTATTCTTATAGATGTTACTCCCTATCCCTTGCATCCTGGATGATGACAACAGTATTATAAAAGCATCTCAAACTGGTAAGAAAACGAACACAGTAAAACTAGAAGGGATTTTACTAAGCATAAGGGTAGTGTTGACACTAGATGCTACCTGAATCTCTACCTAAGAGACGCCTCTCTGACTGAGATTTATTCTAGAGTTCATGTTAGTCTCAACATAAGGATGATAAAAGTGTAAAAAACAACCAACCTGTCAAGGAAAGAAAACAGACAGTATTTTAAAGGAAATCATCCCATGGCAAGATAACCTATACATTGCTTCTAAACAGATGTGAAAGAAGGCGCTGCAGGAACACCCCAACAGCTTGCAAGCCCATCTTATGTAGCTCAATGCAGGAAAACTTCTGCAGTGGCCACAGTCTCGCAGTTCACCTGTTCAGGAAAAATGGAGTCTCTCCTGCACAGTGCCATACAGTTCAGTCCTCCATAGCAACCGGGAATGCTCTGACAGACAAGTGAAAATCAAACCCTCTGCAACAGATTTGAAGTGTGAACTGATACAAAATGTCAACTGCAACTTTCTTCTCAGATATGGGCAATCACCCCTTCTGCTGTTCTACCTGTGCAAACAGTGTCTTTAGCTGCAGGAAAGGGAGATGTGTGTATATCTGGCCAATACTAATAAAAAGGCAACTAAGTGAGTGTTTTGGGAAAGATCTTGAACTAGTGGAAAAAATAACACTGAAATGGCTACTGATTTCAACCAAACTATGTCTGTTAAAACCACCCTCTAATCTTTGGAACACCATGCCTATCTTTACACATGCATTCTAAGAAGAACAGACAATTTTCAGAGTTACCAAAACATATACCTGAGACACTCAGATCCATGGAGACTTTCAGCATAGAAAAATAAACTACCTTTAAACAAAGAATGGAAACCACAACATCCTCCACCCCATACAATCCAAATGTAAATTTTATCTGTATTTTTCTGATAGAGTTACAAGCTGTATCCGCCTCAACCAATGCAGAAAAAAAGGGATAGAAAACTATCCCCAAACTTCAGCAGTTTCCTCTAGGTCTCAAGGGACATTTTAATAATCCTTCAGGAAATTATAAAAATAGCGTGACAGACTTGTAGCTAGAAGAGAATCATTCACTCATGACTCCACTCTATTGTCCATTTACGACCTTTTGTTACACTGTAGGGATGTAAGTACTAAGAGGAAGAAAATACTTGCAGACAACATCCTCCTTACCATTAGCCTAGTAGTGCAAAAGGTCTTGCATGCCTTGTCTGGAAGCATGGAGAACTTCCTACAATATAGCAGTAATGCCTACAGCACATTTGTCAGTGTTACATCCAGATTCAAGTGGCTCTTTCTCAAAACCATGCTCTTAAACAATGCTCACCACCATCACCAAAAAAAGAGAAAGTGTGCTAAGCTGTACAAATCTGCGTTTTTTTTTTTTTAAACTTACTCAGCTATTTATTGGCTTAAAATAGAAGCTCTGTTGTTTTTGAACTCTAACCTTTTGATTAGGAAACTCACTAAGGAAGATAAAATGAATCAGATGAAATTCATAAACCTTATTCAAGGCCCTGAACACCTAAATAGGTTTCTTGTTACAAATAAGAGGAAAAATTTTACAAGATTATAAAAAGAAAAAATACTAGACTGTTCATTCAAGTTCTATACTCTGAGAAGTGAAATGCTAAATTATCTGTGCCTGAGCTGAGATGGTTAAACTGGAAAACAACAAAAACAACCCTGTAAAAAACAGCAAATCCCCACCTACTCAATTACAGGAAATTTAATTTCCAAGACACAACCTAACTTAACAGTCCAGTTCTCTCATGAAATTTAGTAGTATACAGTTCTACAATGGGAAACTGCAGATACAGACATGCTACTGTACTCTGATAGGGTATAAGAGCCCCTGTACAGGCTATATATTAGCTGATAGATAGGGCCAGGTCTCCACGTATGACGAAGCTTCCAAGCTTCACTGACACGAGCTGGGAAGTGGCACTGATATTGTAACCACATTTCAGTGGTGAGAAACTTTCTTAATTTGTGTATTGTCTTCATTTATTTTATTAAAACTGTTCTTTCATATATTTTATTCTACAGTTAAAGTTTAAATTCATGCTCTTCCACTGTTTGGAAAACCTACTTTTCCATTACAACAAGTGCACCTAGATTTAAATAGCTTCCCTGTCAACCTATCTCTAGAGATCTTTGATGTTACTCAAAAACATATCCAACATTGTGTTTTTTCACACAGTAGGGCTTACTGTCTAGGTATGATTTTAAACTGGCATCTGCTAGAAATATTTTCTGTGTCACTTCTAAAAGAATCAGCATGTAAGTTAAATTATAAATCTGCCTGGACAAGTAATTGTCAGTTTATTGCAGCATCCTTCCATAATAATGACAGAAGGTCTTCATTTAGGGTTTCTTCAGAAGGGAGATTGCATTTAGGTCCCTTACAACTAACACATTTGTTAAAGCTTTTATTAGGCAAGTGTTACTGCTGCAAAATGTTGAAGGTATCTTGTCCTACATCAAAAAATAATTAGAATTATACAGAATCAATATGCTAACTCATAACTTTGCACTACACGAATCATGGTTTGTTCCCCAAAATAACTTTTAATTCAAGATTGAAAAGATTTTGCCTTGCTTAGACCAGAAAAGGAAGTTCTGAGATAAAGCCCTAGCCACTACATGCTGCCCAGATATATTTACCCATAAGTGAGTGCTTTATGAAATAAAATATTTATTCCAAAATCAAATGAACACTCTTGATGTGTACTTCCCCTCACTTGCTGACCCAGTACTCCTAACTTAACCATATTAATGAACCATTTTCAAAAAGCCAAAATGGTTAATACATTCCTCATAATCTCCCAGTCCTGGAAGCCGAAGATAGTAGTATAATTAATGTTCATGAGTAGTGTCTGAAAGCTGCTGCTTTGTTTCTTTATTTCTATGGGGGGAAACAGGAGAGGAGGGAGGTATAGAAAAACACTGAAGAGCCATTGAGTCCTTTAATATGTAGCCGTTTTCTTCTTTTTTTAAGTATACTTACAGAAGACCAGCCTCTGAAGCACTGGAAATAATTGACTCTTTTCACTGTTTCACAAAACGAGAAATGAGTGCCCAGTCTTGCAGTGTTGTCATTGTACAGCAAAGACGACCCATGTGGAAGAGATAAAAAGCCTACACATTCCCCGTTCACCTCCATGTGGATGAGAAAGAACAAAACCAGAGGGTGATGCGTCTTTATCAACAACTGCCAGTCACTACTGTTTTGCTGTATGCAAATACATTAGTGTTCATTTGCTGAATTTGTTCAAAGCAAAATGCTTCTGGAAACAGAACTGCTGACAAATGTAAGGAGCTGTCACATGGACCACTTTGACAGACCTGCCTTAAACTTGTTGCTATTGTCATTTTTATTGTGCTTGTAATTGTAATAATAAACAATACCCTGTCTTCTTCCACTTTCATTCTGACGATGCAAGTTGCTATTAAAAACCTAAATTACAGAGAATGGCTTTTGATGTCATTTTCTAGGGCTGCCTGCTCTTAAGCATTACCGTTCTTGCCATACTGTGCACATATTAAATTGTAATTTTTATTTTTTTTCCATTTAGGATGCAAAATTTGTAGGCATTTTTTCAATAATCATACCTAAAATCTCGAAACCATCATCCTGAGGCTTAGTACAATCAGAGTTACATATTTGTGTGTTCATCCCAAAACTGTAGGCCTCTGCCTCCCTCCCCAAAAGACTTTACCAAATGTAATCACCAATGCTCCACTGTGAACAAGCCTATGACCTCTCTATTGATGTATTTTCATGGAAAGTAAAGCTAAAAATGTAGCAAATTTATCTACTCTATTCAAAACAACAGCTGAGTATCACTGACCTCAGAAAACACAGATGAAGTCCACAAAAAAAAGCCATAGAAATAATTACCTTTTATTGTTATATTATTTATAGTCTTTTCTGTTTGCCACTGTCATTTCTCAAGTCATTCAGATATTCATCTAGAACTGGTACTTGCAGACTAATCAGCTAGCACCGCTTGACTGATTCTTATTGCCCCAGAAACAATATAATCTGCAAAATTTATTGACAAATATTCTAGAATGACACCAATCCTGTGCATGACTGATACTACAATGATGGAGTATAAGTTCATATCATTATTAAGAACTAGGTCAGTTTAGTCCAAAAGGTATTACTGAAGTCACGTAGATAAATCAGATTATGATTAGTGAACCCAATAAATCACCAAAAAAAGCTGATTTAACACACACACGGCAACTGTTTCAGTCTTTCCAAGGCCAAGATGAGCTGCAGCGTTTACTTTGGTGTATGCAAGTCACTCAAACCACCTCAGTCACACAATCATTTGTATACATTCACCAGCATGATTTTCACTGGAGTTTCACTTCTGCTAAATTTGTTGGCTTCCAAAGTCAGCACAACCTCTGCATGTTTCTTCTCCCACGTGACAAGCTCAGTCCATAGTTGAAAGATCCATGTGCCCACAAGAAAGGTGAAATGTTTAACTGTGTGCTTGCAATGGAAGTTACAGATGGTGATTGTTCATAATCACCTGGAAAATATTTAGGTCAATTTTTTTGTCTTCTTGATACCTCCATGTTTTGTGATTTATTTATCAGGACCCACAAATAAACAATATAATTTGGCTTTTTTTTTNNNNTTTTTTTTTTTGAGAAAACCCTTTTCTACACTCTTGTGAAATAGGAAGAGTCTACTAGGGATTGAGACTCAAAAGACCCAAACGTCCATATGGCACCTTTACACAAGCAGTGGGATGGACCATCACAGAGAACACAGGTCTGACACTGAGAGTGCAACACCCTACACACAACATATTAATTTCCCTCTTGGTATAGTACAAAATCATAATTTCAGTCCTTGCTCCCCTAGAAGACCTGTACTGTAGAACATATACTTAACAATATTTTACCCCCAAGTACTTGCTAAGGTTGCTGAAATTTTAATTGCTATTTGGGGGTAAAGAGGGACCATGCTCGATGACAGAAGTCATCAATTTTAACTCTTTACATATAAGCACAAAACATACATAGATGTCTACAAAGTATTAACAAGTCTTCCCTAGTTTTTATTACAGCATATGTAGTGAAAATGAAAGGAGGAAACAAGAGGACTTTCTTCACCCAAACTTTGTATATATTGTGTAGGTATACGGAAGGCACCTAAGCTAGGGAAAAGCATTTAAAAAAAAAAAAAAAGGACTAATACATACAAAGAATTAACTATAACCTGGAAGCCTGGAAATGCTTCCCTGCCTTCAGGACACAGTTCTGTCAGCAGCAGCAGCTGCCTCTTGGGAAACTCAGGTTTAATACCTTGCCTTAAGCCTGAAGTTTTACAGTGTCTCACAGGGACACAGATTCCCTGCAGGAGACCGCATGGGCCAGGATCCTCACGGAGAGCTGGCAATCTGCAAGGCAAGGATGGTTGTAAAGCTGGCAACCTCATTTTCATTTGGCAAACATGTCTACAATGCACTGATCTGCACCAAATCCTTATTTAAGATGTCAAATATCATTCATCTAAGGAGAGAAGGATGGAAGCTTGCTTTTACTCAGTAATATGTAGAGCATCTCTCCACTCATCCCCCAGATCTTCTAAGCAGACAATGTCTCATACAAGACAGCCAAACATCAACAACCATACTTTACAAATACTTCAACTGAGAGGTTGCATTTTGAAATGAAACAATAGATGCATTTCTAACACAGCAGAACACAGGTTCATTTATACTGCCTTTCAGAGTGAATCTAGCAAAGGTTCCCAGAAAACACTTCTGTACACCACTGAAAAACCCTGCCGTTGTCCACCACCCAGCTATCTCAGTAGCATGTGGCCCCAGGCTAGCAATCCACAACTCTCAACACACAAAAGTACTTTGAAGCTGAACTAGAAACAGGGAGCAGGGAAAGTGCACACTATTGCTGAAACACAGAACTATGATCTCAGCTTATAGTTTTACATTCAGCTTTTCAATTAAACAAATGACTAGCAAAGAGATAAGACGTAAACAAAAGACTTGGGTCAAGAACAAATTTCAACTTGGATCTTGATCTGCATTTTATATATGTTACAGCAGCACTTCCAGAACTTTTGAAGGTTAAACAAAATGTCCTGAAGTCATTGTTTTAAGCCCAACTTGATATGATTTGAAACAAAATGACAAGAAATAGAACAAGCCAAGGCACCAAGCTAGACAACCAATTTTTTTACATGCCACTTCCTGCATTGCTTTTGTTTTTAACTGAAACGTGTCCTGCCAGCAAATGAACAGCCAAGTGTTTATTGTGACCAGGTCTCTGAAGTGACAAGTCTTTAATAAGACTGCCTTCTGCAATAAAACTTTTTTTGCAAGAAGAGATGAAAATTGTCCCTCAAAACATATTAGTTAGACTGGATTGATTTATATAACAGCACAATAGAATAGCAAGTCATGAAGGATAAAATAATTATCTTAATAATGTCCACTGCAATGATGAACTGAAGCAGTTTGTACATTAGTAGGCTATTTATGCACACTTGGATTGCATTAGGTTTCTCTCCCTATAGTCACCTCAGAAGGGTACCAACAGCTCTGTAATTCACATCCCTTTCTGCTTTATTACTTAGAGTGCAGCAACTAATATTTCACTTTCTTCCCCATTTTTTAAGCAAACATTTTTGCCTTTTTATTAGTTGCCAGTGGAAGGATGACAGAAGGAAAAGAGTAACATATGCCATTTTTGGTATATATATACTTTGTATATATATTTTGGTATTTATGACTTTTTTTGTTGTTGTTTGTTTTTTTAATCCCTTCTCAAATGGGTCATTTCCAGACACAGCTATATCACATCCTCTTTTCTGTTGTCAAATACTAAAACCCAAAAGTAATTCCACCATGTCTGGACTTATAGCACTACTGAAACAAGGAAATGCCATATTGCCCACTCTCCAAACTGATGCTTAAATCCAGTCTTAGCCTGGGTGGCTAAGAATCTGAAATAAGCGGTACACTGTCAAAATCCCATAGCAAAGGGCACTTCCCAACCTTCCAGAACTGAAAATAGCTGAGTACAGGCAGCAAAGATGATCAGTGCTTTCCATTCAAAATCATGCCTCAGCAAGAGAAATAAAAGAAGAAACAATCGTTTCCCCTCCTGGCCCATCTGCAGCAGAAGATCAACAGAGAAATATAGTGAGGTCCCCAGGATGAAGAAAAGACATGCAAGAGGAACTTTTGGATTCACACAAGCTTTTGGTGGTTTTGGTTGGTTGGTTGTTTTTGTTTGGTTTGTTTGTTTGTTTTAGGGGGGTGTGGGTTGATA